>VMKM01002182.1:0-84540 GCA_008360985.2 Macquaria ambigua | reverse complement strand
CCTCCTCCTCCCCCTCCTTCTTCTCCTCCTCCTCCTCCTCCTCCTCCTCCTCCTCCTCCTCCTTCTCCTTCTTCTCCTCCTCCTCCTCCCCCTCCTTCTTCTTCTTCTTCTTCTCCTTCTCCTTCTTCTTCTCGTCCTCCTCCTTCTCCTCCTTCTTCTCCTCCTCCTCCTCCTCCTTCTTCTGCCGGCTCCCCCAGTCCAAGACATGGTTAGCCTAGCTTAGCACAAAGAGTGGGAGCAGGGGGAAACTGCTAGCGTCCAGTCTTTGAGCTAATGCTGCGTTCATGTCATGTCACACCATGCTGCCATACCAGTATGATCAAAGTATTTCTCAAATCTGTTCTGTTCTAACTCCTCGTCATGTTTGTATTTTACTCCAACAGTTTCTTTTATTTAGATCTCATTCTATAAAGATCTTTGAAAAGTGCTCCCTGAATAAAGTTTACAGTGTTGTTGTAGTTGAATGAGCTTCAGTGTTAATCGTTGCTCATTGTTTCTTCTCTCTCTTCTCTTCTGTGTTGCAGTACCTGAACAGAGGATGCACTCGCTTCTTTGCTTCCAAAGATACAGACAAACAGATCCTGCAGAACCGCAAGAGCTCAGAGGTACAGTACACTTCAGCCAATCAATTCATTTGATTTTGTTTTTCTGAACCATAATCCATAGAACAAACAGACGAAGGAGCACATTTCCTGGTACATTTCAAGCCATTAAATCCAAGTTTCTTATATACGTTCAAGACAGTAATATAACACTGATGTGACAGACAGCCAGCAGAAGACAGGAGAGGAAAACAGGAGTGCACTGAGCGGAAGAGAGAAACACAACGACACAAGACATTATTAAGTCTGAGTTTACTTTACTGTTCCTAAATAAGTAAAACTAAAGCTGTCCAGGGTTCAGCATTAGCCATGACCCTGCGGCTCGTGGCCACAAAATACCACCAAATACCCCATGTAGGTGGCCCCCTGTGGCCACCAAGTTTTATCCCTATACTGGATATAATTTGCCTTCGCCAAAGCAACGTTACAGTTCCACAAACATCCCAAATCTGAACTAAGAGACTGTGAGAGAATAGATGTACCATATGTTTTCAAAGAACTTTGAGTTTTCAATTTAAATAAATTATTATAAGAATATATTTTCATTCTGCTAATGTCTTTTCATGTATTGAAGTGTCACAGTTAAGGAAGGCTGTGTTAAGTTGTGTTGTTTTTACATAACTTTACATTTGGGCCACCAAAAATGCACTTTGGCCACCAAATTTGGGGCCTTGGTGGCCCGTGAGGCCAATGCTTGAAAATATTAGCGTCTATCCCTGCTGTCAGATAAATGAAGTGGAGTAAAAAAGTACAATATTTAGTGAAATGTGGTGGAGTCGAAGTGTAAAGTAGCATAAAATGTACCTTGAGTTGCAGTACTTGAGTAAATGTACTCTACTTTTCACCACTGCAGATGTTAAATGCAGTTCCTTCTCTTTAGAGAGCAGTTCATGAACTTTAAAGTATTTGTTTTAATCCATTGAGGATTATTGTTATAGTATTATTGTTACAGCTGCAGTGTGTTCGTGTCCCCTGTGTTTTATTCTCAATCTTACTTACAAGCTCATGCGAACTAAGAGCAAGATAAAGAAAAGGAACCTCTCATCGCCCTGTGGGGCTGTAACAAAGGAAACCGTCGCTCTGCAAACTCCATTAGCGCCTCCTTGAACTGACTCAGCAGATTCAGTTTAGATTTAGTGCCTCCAGCTCCTGTTTTCTGCTCACAGTTTTTCTCTCAGTGTGCAGGACAGTTTGCACCTTTTGGTCTGCACCCCCCGCCTCATCTCCTCCTCCGTTATCTCACCGTTCGCTGTATCTGTTAATCCCTTTCATACTCTTTGTCCTTCTCTTTCACGTCCTCGTGCTGTTTGCTCAGTATCTCCTCTCATCTCCTCTGCAGAACACATTCATCAGGTGTGATTCTCGATGTAATCCCACAGGACCGCTCATTGCAACGGGAAATACAAACGTTTATTTGAGTTGACGAATGAATCCAAATTCAGCCCGTCCCCTGTGAGGTGAAACCAGAGTACTTTATCTTTTTGTTCCAAGAGGAACAAACTGGACTTGCAGCCAGAAATAAACAAGATCTTACTGTGAATCTAGACACCTGCTAGTGCCCCCTAGAGGCTGCAGTGTTCATTACACCCGATATTAAGGAAGCTCTGGATGGACCAAACAACATACGGATGGTTTAGAGATTCCTGAAGTCATACCCGTGTTGGAGCTAAAAATGTAATGTTTGTCTTGAGGGTGGTGGTAGAGGAAAGGTCACGGGGTCACTGAAATCTAAAGGCTTCATAACAAATTTCATAACAATCCAAAGTTCTGAAGTTACTGAGATATCTTGTTACTGACTGACCAGCTGAAACAAAGAACGCCTGCATGACAACAGTTTAACATGGCTGATCAAACTCAAAGCCTGGTCATGATTATGTAAATTATTATCATATATGCAAATACAACAGTTTATCGACTTACTGTGTGTATTACTAGGTGTGACGATGTAAATCGAGATTCTCTAAAAGACCACTTTTGGAAAGTGGAATACAGATTCTGTGGGAAGAGATGCCCAATTTTACCTATTCCCACTGCTACAAGATACTACGTCAGATACAAGTTAGACAAAAATCTCCAATCAGATCAGACAATTTTTAATTCTGCAAAATACAACTGTCTTAGTAAGTGATTCAGTCTCGTTTTCAGGCTTTAAAGCAAGACTGTGCTGCTTTTGCACAGCAGCCACGGTGACAATTAACAGAATGATCGTGAATGCTAAAACAGTGTAACAGTAGCACAAGTAGAGAAAAGTCATAAAGTCAGCAAACTGACTCAGTAATGTCAGTCACACAGTAATATACTTTATATCTAAAGGTTGCTAACATCAGTCACCATGAGCTGCTGAGTGTATTGACCTGAGGGTCTGTGTCACCTCACAGCCTTTAAAAGGTCATTATTTTGTTTTTCTTAAAACAGGCGATTTCTTTTCTCCACAGTTCGACTCATTTCAACAACGTAAGACACAAAAAGTATCAAGAAAACAACACTGTTTTCCAAAAAGTCAGTGAAACCTCTGGCACTTTCTTAAGAATATTGCACTCGATTAAATATTTTTTCTTTGAGGTATTCAAGATTTCCAGATTTGTTTCTGTAACTCAGGTTTGCAGTTGGTGATGAACGACTATTCGCTTGCGGTTTGTTTTGATCAGAACTTGTTCACACGTCCACTTGATTTGCCGCAATTTGTTGGCAAACAAGATGAAACCTTGTGCTCGTACCTCAAGCAGCCGAGGTGAAAACCTCCAGACGATAAAGCAGAGAATGCCTTTGCATATATATTATGTGTGTGATTATGAAGGCTTGCCATGCTACGAGCACATTAAACACGTGAACCTCAGCAGCAGCAGATTATCTCCACAACAAAGACGCTCTCAGAAATTTCATTAGTGTTGTTCTGTTTCTGGCCTGGAATTCCTCGCTGCCAAACCAGCTCTGCTTATGTAATCTCATCATTTTCAGAATAAGTTCAGATGCTTATATTCACACAGCAAACATTTTAATTAGCAGCCTGGCTAAGAGCTTCAGTGCAGCACAAAGACTTCTAATGCGCCGCATTAATAAGAAAAGCTCATCATGTGAAATGAGCTCCTTTCTTTGCCTTCAGCCTTTGATTAATTATGCACAAGTATTCCATTACTGCGGCTGTATATGGCATTCCCCGCAGTGCAGCATTATTAATTATTATAGCCATTAAGAGGAACATGGACAAGGAATCTGTGCTCTGCTGACGATGGTGGATAAATATAAGAATATTCTACAGAGACTCATAAATCCAATCATATAGATTCATAATTAAGTTCATCACTTCCTCTGAAACATAGAGGTTTCACTCTGTAAGCCTTTTGTCAAACCTTTAATAATGTATCATAATTTGTTTTAATATTTGTATGCATAAGCTTATCCTTTACTATTTAATATGTTTCCACATACACTGCAAAATGAATGGTGCTGGCTATAACTGCAGGATTTCTTAGCAAAACAGCACATTTGTCTTTTTTTTCTTTATTAAAATGAAAAATACATAAATACGCAAGACATAGACAATGATTAATTTTAACGATAACTAACCTGCTGTGTAGAGACACAGCGTAAACACATACACAGAGAAAACAAATAAATAATCTTCAATCAAGGTAGTTGTATAATGTTGTGTAACACATTTGTTTACTCCTTCCAATCTTCCAATCTAGGCTCTTTGGATCCTCTGTTCTCACCAAAAATTTCAAAAAGCCAAAACTTAAAGTCAGATATACAAATCCATTTATTTTCAAACTATAACCAAACATTTCTCAAAGTAAAACACACCACCTTTACCCTGCTGCACGGTCAAAAACCATAGACCTCAGTGTGCGCCACACCTGTATCAGTTAGTCCTACAATTAAGGAGACTACCATGGCTACCCACAGCGCCAACCAATGAAATGGCTCCAGCACTAACGTAACGCACATTTGTCTTACTAGATTTGCCATTCCCATACAGTTACATGTACGCGTAACGTAATCAAACATTTATCTTACTTGATTCGTTGTCAACACAATTGTAGACAAAACGTTACGTAAAACATTTGTTTACTTACTTGTTTGCTATGACTGTACAGTTACTGTACATGACTATACTGACGTGACGTGAAGCACATTTGTCTCATTTGACTTGAGACTGGTGACAGGCTCTCTGAAAACGTCAGCCCAGACACTATGGACATGTTGTCTCCCATGTTGTCATGTCTCATCATGTAGGAGCATATTACCAGCAGCTGTGATTCTGAGAAGCCTAACCCCCACGCTGCAGCTTCTCTCTGGGCTTGAACACAGCGTAACGGCTCTGAAATAAAACCAAAAAGCAGAAATATGCTTTTAATTGAGGTCGTAACTACAAAGTTTAAGGAGCAGATTTCACCCCGATGGTTCAGGAGACTGAGATGGGAGATCAGTTTAGTGGCCTCTCCACAGGCCAGTTCTCTTTGAGTGTAAACTGTACAGCTGCCTGGTTAGTGTTCAGCACATTTTATTCTCCTCACTGTCTTTTTTTAGAAACGTCATTTTAACCAGTCTGCATCACGCCTGCATTACAGATCTTAAAATGCATTCAGCTGTTTTAAATTTGAATATATGAGCTCTTAATTTCAACATTGATGTTTTATCTGATTTGTCAGATTTATTTGATGTCCTCAACAGCAAACATCAGTTGCTTTACAGTCTATAAAACCTGTCTACCTGATTCTTTCTACTACACGGACCCCCTAATATACTGGTCCTCTTTTCTACGCTCACTTGTTTTGGGAAAATAAGCCTATTTTAGATTAACCAAACTCCCATTATACTAACTTGTCATGGTGACCTGCAGAGATAAATCATCTGAGAGCATCCTGCACGATTTGTCCAAAGATCTGTCTTAGATTTCCTTCTATTTGATAAAACGTCTTAAAATTAAATTCAAATTATATAAACACACACTCTGTTTCCAACCACAAACAGATCAGATGTTTGTCTTCAGAATAAATTCATGTAATGGCATTTTCTTGGTGAGGAAACAACAACCAGGGAGAAAAAGATAAAAGAAGGTTTAAATGAAAAAAGAAAAGTTAAACAACGTCAGACGAGCTCTGCTTTCTCAATTCATTAAACATGATAGGAGTCAAACTGTGGAGACGTTCAGAAAGGCAGCAGACAAATAGTAAACAGACTGCAGGACAACAGCATCAGATTGATCCCACATCCTTTGTTGTAATCGCTGCAGGCCTGTGCAACACAGGTACCTGATAGTGTTTGAATGGGAGTCTTGTTTTGTAAAGAGGAAGCACACAAGCAGTTTGATATAAGGAAGAGCTTCATCCTGGGAAATGGCCTCAGAAAAGTTTAGTTTTGTGAAGTCCTTGTGCTTTATTTCACTACTTAAGAAAACGAGTCTGCAGAGACTCGCCTGAAACAATCCTCGGCTTTGTGCCTCAGCTGCACTCTCACCAGGAGGGAAGAGAGGGCACCGAGACAGCCCAGATTATATCCGATAAAATCCAGGATCACCCTGCGCTCACTTTAAAGTAGCCTCAGATTCAGGAAAGATAAAACAAGATCAAACTTCAGGAAAACAAATGTGAATTTGAGGTTCCCATACAGGAGAAAAGGTGGAGTCTTGCCCCTCCCGCCTGGTGTTTCAGGTTAACTAAAACAAATTCATAAAAAGGATTATTTGCAAATTGTAGTCGCAGGGTGCTCTTTGCTGTAATCACTGATAAATAATGTGCTGTATGTCTCCTCACTGCTCCGTCTCGTATCACACAGGATGACCAGGTGATTTGGTGTTCCTCCTCTTGTACATCTTGATATTGATGTGAATATTTGGGGCCGCTGGGTTCACATCTTCTCTGAGTGTCTGCGGGTTAATGCATGCTGACTTTTTCATCTTTCTTTCACCTCCTGGAGTGCTTTGTATGGTTTCCTACTTTCCTCTGCTGTATATGAAATAAAGAGCGTTTCAACTGAACAGAAATCTCTCTTGATTGCTTTTGTGTATCTCAGAATGTCACAGTGCTGTTGTACACATATATATATATATATATATATATATATATATATACGCCGCTCTTCCCAAACCGTTTGTGTCCACTTCCTGTTTTGTTGTAACCTGTCAGACCATTGGCCGGTTTCAAAAGCACAGCAAAAAACAAAAATGCTAGAATTTGAAAAGTCTCCTCGTGTATCGACATTTACATTTTATGTTCTTGGAGATGGTCTCATCATTAAGACATAATGTTTATTAGCTCAAAAATCCAGTTTATTGGTAAGTCTGCATTATTGCCCAGCAGCCTCATCAGATCAATGCTTTTACAACGCTACAGTAAGCAGAAGGCAGTTGTCTTTTAATTTGGAGGATTGTTTTTTTTCTTTTTGCAAGCCCACACACAGTTTAAAGCCGACTAATGGAGAAATCCTGCCGACATCTCAACACTCAACAGCAGAATATCATCCTGTTAGAAATTTAAATCTGCATCTGTGATCAGAGTCTACATCAAAATATACATTGTGATGGACAATAATGAAATAGAAATATCAAATGTTCTTCATTGAAGGGCAGTTTCTCATAAGAAACTAGCAAAAATGCTGAAAAATGCCCTGTCTTGCAATTTTAAAGCTGCATTACTACATTTTTGGCCACTAGGGGTCAGAAAAACACCAGAATAAGCTCAATAACTGGATCTACACCAAAAACTATTCATTTTTTCTTTTCTTTTTATTTCTGGACCGTAGCCTAACTTTCTACCAGATTTCATTCAAATCTTTTAACAACTTTATGAGACAGACAAACAAACACATGTCCTCCTCGGCTGAGGTAACGGTGCAGTAAAGTGTCCAACGGAGCAAAACACACAAACAAAACAAAGCATGTTGGAAAGACTCAACAGTCCAACCAAAACCTGCCTGATGTTCTCAGTCACCTTTTCGGATTATGAGCATCAGTCCGGACTTTGTTTTGTTAAAGGTATCTTTCCAAGCATTACCCCCTGCTGGCTGTCTCCACTTACCCATAACTCCTTGCTCTTTGTTGACTCTTGTTGCTTTTATTCATGTTCCCACCCTTAAATAAATAAAAAAAATATACACTTTTGCTTGGCGGAGGACAGATTTTCAGGTGTCTTATTGCAGTTTATTGGCTCTTATCTGAGTTTGAATCAAAAACCAAATGTAGAAAAAAGTAGTTCAGCTTGTCCTGATGTTCACATAAATACTATCTGCTTGTTCCAAAGTGGCTCTTAACTCACCAGCTTCCACGATTCCAAGATTCACCAGAGCTTTGGTTTGCAGCAAGTGTTTCCTTCCTGCCGTTGATTTACTTTATTCGACTTCGTGAGGCTCAATTGAAAAAGCTAAATGAAAATCCAATGAGAACCTGATTAAATAGTGGAACCAACAAAGCAGAAGAATTAATTTTCTACAGAGTGGTTGGCATCTAGTTTAGCCTGCAGATATCATCACTGTGACATTCTTGAGTGGGTTATTCAGGTGTGTGTGTGTGTTTCCTACTTCACTATCTTTGCCTTCTCTCTGCTGCAGATTGAGATTTTTCATGCACTGCTTGCTCTGCTTTTTAGAGTTCTTCTATTCAGTATATTCAAGAAAAAAGAGAGGTATATGTGCCCAGCAGTGAAGTCAAAGATTTGTTCATTCATCGGGCAACTTTAAAATAAAATGATTGGAAGCTTAAGGTCAGTCTGATTTTTAAAATGTGTGGTTGAACAAAGCCACATTTGTGCTTGAAATAACACAAAAATATTTTTTGACCTGACCGCCACAGCAAAGGAAGCACACACAGAAGAGAGCAGGTAGAGAGGCAGGTGAATAGCTCAGGAAGGAAGTGATGAAGGCAGAAGTTAAAGGAAAGTCACTTGTAGAAGGTGAAGAAATGAAGTTTACTGTCGGCACTCTGGTCTTGTTTCTCAGCACATGAAGTCGGGCCCTCTGAAGGACCCGCTGCTGGACGACCGCGGCGACTTCAACAGGATGTCTGTGGCGATGAAGAAGATCGGCCTGGACGACACAGAGAAGCTGGACCTGTTCAGGGTGGTGGCCGGCGTGCTGCACCTCGGCAATATCGACTTTGAGGAGGCTGGAAGCACATCAGGTGAGCTGCAGAGACAGATCTATAACGTACATGAAAATACCTGATAGCCACAACCCTGACACGATGACACGATGGTGATTGTATAAAGTTTATATAAACGTTTGGTATCAAGAAACGGTTCTAAATGGAACCCACTGCAAATTTATAAGAACTGGAGATTTCACATGTCTGTATGTCTGTCCTTCGATTTTCTCGAGAACCGTTCATCCGATCGACTTCGCACTCGGCGGGTGTATTGCTGAGGACCAGAGGGAGTGCAGAGTCGAGTGTGAAGTCGATCAGACGAGCGGTTCTCGAGAACGCTGCAAGCAGCACTTCCGGAGGCCAAGTGATCGGCCCGCTCCGAACGGGCACTGCACTAGTTACAATGGTTATTGATAAGTGTTAGGCATTCAGCATCCTTAAAATCACACGGTACGAAGCTGAACTCATGGTCATCCCGTGATGTCAAATGTTTTTTTTTTTGTTAATTAGTGTTGTACTAAAACAAGACCTCAAATAAACTGAGACATAAGAGTTTATATCTCAAGAAAACATAAATACATGTGGACCAAAATACAGGCTTGCAGCTCTTTTATCAGGAAACATAGATGTCAGATGTTGTAAAGTCATAGTGGCATAAATTTGAAGGGATTGTTCTTTGTGACATTGAGATAACTAAGTGAAAAGTGAAACTGCACTTTCTGACAAGGACACAGAACCTCGAAGGCACCGTTAGAGGCTTTTGTTAGAGAATATTAAAGAGTTCGGAGGTGAAGATGTTGCTGGCTGATGTACTGCGACGTGTTCGTCATCACATTCAGGCTACTACTTTAATGACTCTTTGGAAGTCATGTGAACCAGTGGCGGGAAACCATTTTAAGGGTTTAAGGCGATGCTCATTATTGGCTATTTGTTAATTTTCTCTTAACCGGTTACAACATCCGCAAAGCAAACAAGAGCTTCACATTCAGCTTAATCCACTGAGACTGGAATCGGACCCGAAGCCGACAGGATGACAGTTTACTGAGACGCAGCAACAAGCTAATTCTGAGTCCATGTTTACAAGTAATCAGCCAGTGGAAATGAAAGTGTGCCACGTACAGAATGTCCTAAAAATAAACTTTAAAAAGGGACAAAAAGGGGTTTGTTTCTCAAGGTGACATTTGCAGCCAGTTTTCATGGTTCTTTAGTGACTTTACTCGGACGTCTGGACGTTTTAAATCACAGACAGCAGTGTGAGTGACGCCTGTGGATATAATATAATATATGTAAAGCCGAAATATTGTGTAAATAGTCTGCAACATGTGTGGATGTCTGTCAACTTCAACTTATTTGTCCCTGAGCGGAAATTTAACCCTTTCATCAACATAAAATACACCAAACATACAGTAATAAATACATACAACAAACGCTGTAAATACGTTTATACATTGTCTGGACAGTTCATTAAGTTTATCTGAAGTAACAGCAGACACAGAGGGGTTTTAAACTCCTGGTAGATGGATGGTTGTTAAATAATCAATCATAAGTCTGTTTTGTTTTATTTAGTAAGTTTTGAACCCGTCTTTCCCGACACAAAGATCTTTATCTTTCGTTGTCCCCTTTTTAACGGGGCCCACAATAGAAATAAGCGTTTACCTTTATTGTATATTTGTCCTCAACCATTTTAATCATGTCAGAAGTTTAATTACACTTTACATGTAAAAGCCCAACTAGAGACAAGAGTTGAAAATTATCAATAGCTATAAACTCAGTTTCTCGCTCTGTATTGGAGGAACTGTGATAAATTGCATCGTCCCTATTAAATACATTCAAATAAAATAAATTAAAAAAAAGAACTAGGAGATGCTGCTTTTCCTTAAATGACTGTAAACTGACTGTTGGACTGTTGGTCGGACGAAAGACGTGAAGGTGTCACTAATTGTGAAACCAAATAATAAATTAATTGATGGAGAAAAGAATCAGCAGATGAATCCAGAATGAAAACAATCATTAGCTGCAGTCCGATACAAGCTAGTTGAAAATGAGCTCCAACAGTAAAATCATCATCTATCTAATCTAATGATCTAATGAGATCAGATATAATACAGTTAAGTACATACACTGTATATAGTACCTCATTAGATATACGATATACACTCACAGGGGACATTTTTCTGCATTTTGATACTTTTAAGTGCATTTTCCTGATTCCTTGCGTACTTTTACAGGACTTCTACTTGTATCAGAGTATTTTCACAGTGTGGTATTAGTACTTTTACTTAAGTAAAGTATCTGAATACTTCCTCCTCTGCCTTATCGTCTGAACTCAGAGAGCGCAGGTATGATGGGGAGGATAGTTTATCATCGGCTCTAACTGATGAGTTTTCAGACCGCAGCCTGCAGCCGCTCTGTGATTGCATTCGCTGCGTATCAGAAACCATCCATCTCGCGTGCTCCTCGACTCCTAAACGGCACCGGTTCGGCTCCTAAGAGGCAGATGCCGTTTTGATCTCATCCCTCAAGACTGCGCTTTGATTGATCACTGTAATATTCAGCCTCCATCTCCCTTCTTCTCAGTTCAGTCTCATTGCGGTCAAAGACAAATGGTTTTGGAATATGTGGCGTTTGGTGTCAGTTTTTCACTTCACTTAAAACCCACAGGAATCATGACAGGCAGCTTGTGACTTACATCTCTGTGGGTTGTTTTACTTTCACTAAAGGGAAATTCATTAATTACATAATTTAAAAAAGAAAAGGCATACAATAATGATTCAAGCTATCTTTTCAAGTATTATATTCTCTACACTTCAAGTGTCATATTGCTGCATGCTTGCCTCAGATGCTCCACCCCATCTCACGCCTCATTTTTCACATCAGTTCAGACTAAACCCTCCAGGGAGACTCTGTTTCCATGAAAATCAACTGATCCTTTGAACTTCACCAGTGAAGTTCCTCCGCTCTCGGTTCCTCCCCGTCGTTTTCTCCCTCCGCAGGGAGGAAGAGGAGGCGCAGCGGGGCGCCTATTAAAGAGACTGTTTCTCGCAGCAGGTGGCTATCATGGCGCGTGTTTTACAGCAAGTGAGAAGAGTGTGTTCAGTCAGAGGAGGTAATCATCCAGTTTTTGAGACGGGCTTGGCTTACAGTTTGTAGTTTGGATAGAGGTCTCTTGAGGAGGGGGATTTTAGGGAGCTCTTAAAGAAAATGTATTTGTATTTGGCGAGGCCAGAAGAGCTTTTCTTAGTTCTAGTTTAGACAAACAAAGATAAGGCTGTTTAACTCCAATGTCAAGCCGAGTCCTATCACACAGAGCTGAGACTGAACTAACCAGCCAGAAATACAGACCTTTATAAATAGCTGCCTTAGAAGAATATTACAGATCTGATGGCTGGATCTGAAATACTGACCTGTGACAGAGAATCAATCATTGCACAGAAGAAGACGTGATCAGAAAGAGAAGATGGAGATGGATGTCCAGACAGAGAGAGAAATAAGAAGGTGAAGAGATCAGATACTGCAGATGTTTGTAGAGTGTCGTCTGTGGCTCCAGGAGGACTTAAATGACTTATTTCACTTAGAGCATTTGGTTTCTTTATGTTTATTAGATTTAAGAAGGGACATGAGCACTCAGGTTCATCATGTAAATGTGCCAGATTTAGCCATACAGGCTCATTTTCATCTGCAGTCCGAAAATTATAATGTTTGTTATTCATCTTGTAAATTTATTAGACTTCATTTCATCTCTTCATGTGGGGGCAGTATAAGATGTCACAAGGTCATATTTATTGGGATTTGCATGAGCCTCTATCTACAGTAGATTTCTGAAAAATCATGTAAAAGTTTTGATGTAATCTATGAAAGTGAAAACCTCTCATTAAGGGGCTATAATATTTTTGTTTGAAATACATCAGCTTGTTCCAACACCTCACTGAAGCTGTTCAACGTACTTTGAGTGAGAATTCAAGCTAAAGACACCATGAGTTTTATGGCTGCACCATCAAATCAAACAGACATATTCTCGATACCTTGTGCATCAGTTTTTTCCCCCAAAATTCAGCCTGATATGTACTGAGTTCGGTGCGTTTGAGTGAATCTTGTCTGCACAGCATGTGTTGGCAGTGATCGACCTACTGATGGGTTTGGCAGGGTTGGAAATGTTTGTAAAAAGCATTGAAATAGAAAATGTGCAACACTTTCTGCCCCCAAATCTTGTCCAGAAAGCGTCATCTGTCTCAGCCAAATAGTTTTTGACAACTCAGATCTTTTGCCAACATTATGAACAGATTAATTAGCAGATTGATCCCTGCATGCGCTCAATGCATCGCAGCATTTTATATATTATAAAAATCTTACCCGTCGGGGCAAACAGTATTCTGAACTGCTGGCTGTAGACTCAGAGGTCAAACTGAATGAACTCATCTAAGTTCATTGTCAAAATTGTCAGTTCCTATAAATAACTGGCCCTTTGTGGCTTGGAGGACAGTGCTGACAGTCAGAACTCAATTCTTCTCATTTATTTCAAAGTAAACTGAGAAATCTATCAAGAGAGGCTGGAAATAATGAAGCTTAATTAACTAGGAATTAGGTTTGAGTCCTTGGCTCTACTCTAATGTGTACTTGGAGCGTTTCCTTCCACAGGGTCTTCATTCAGTCCAGACATCGATTTAATATTAGCTTAGCTTAGCTTTCAGGAGCTATTGATTGTTGGCATCGAAGAGAAGTACGTACCTCTAATGCTGTAAATTGTTGTCACCAACCAGCACATGGGTTTATAGGCTGTCCATGTACCTATTGATGTAAACATCACAGATACTCCTCTACTGTTGATGAATACATGGTTCTCATTACTTGGATATGGGCTGAGCCACGGTTGACCCTGATTCAGAATCAGACAGAGTTGTTTAAGTCAGTGTTTCTTCTTTTCTATAAAGAAATCTTTTGGTTTGGGGCTGTTGCTCAAACAATACGAGCAACCTGGAGACATCACCTTGATGTTTTTTCCCCTATTTTTTGACATATAAACTTTATCTTCGACTTAAAAGGAAACTCTGGGCCCTATTTTCTTTTTTACAAATTTTGGGGTCTAAATGACTAATAGGTACCAAAAGTTTTGGAATTCCAGTAGATCGCCTCCACCGGCATCTGAGAACGGGCTACAATGTGCTTGTTTTTGCCACTGACTCTGGTTCAGACTGTTATTCTAAGTGTCTGACAACATTATGGAAAGGATCCCTACAGAGACAGACCGTCTGTTAAAGAGTAAGATTTCAGAGCGAGACTTTCTGTTTCTGGTTAAACAAAAAGGATCTTACTCTTTAACAGACGGTCTGTCTCTGTAGGGATCCTTTCCATAATGTTGTCAGACACTTAGAATAACAGTCTGAACCAGAGTCAGTGGCAAAAACAAGCACTTTTAGTGGACTCACTTTGACGGGTGCAAATGCCTGCAAGAATTACGCTGCAGCCATTGCAGCCCGTTCGAGGATGCCGGTGGAGGCGATCTACTGGACCAATTTGAAAACTTTTGGTAAGAATTTGTCATCTCGACCCCAAAATTTGTAAGAAATTAGGGCCCACGTTTAAAAATACCGGAGTTTCCCTTTAAACTTTATTATTATCCCTTCAAGGAAATTTAGAGCTGCTTTTTAAAGATTTACGTAGGAACCAATGGGCTTGAAGCTGAGAGCCACAGACAGGAAGTCAGAAAGCATCGAGAAATACACACCAGCCTTATCCTCAGTTGTAGCCCAAGAACATTGTGAGCAAGCTAAGGATTGCGAGTTTAATTAGCTTTTGATCAAATCCCTGAGTCTTATCACCTTTAACTCCCTTCATCAATGGCTGCAGCCCTCAAGACGACATGACAAACCTCCACGTGAGAAAACATCTCTTTCACGTCGCTGTTTGAATCGAACTCCCTCTGTGGCAGCTTTCCTCTCTGCTACTCCAGCCCACCCAATTCCTTCCGGGCTTTGTTCATTCCTCCCTGGAGCTGCACGGTTCATGCAGCTCGTGGGTGTTACTCTCACTCGCTCCAGACATAATGAGCGCCTGTGTGTTGCCTTCACCTTTAAGCAGGCCGCACGTTGGCTGAGTTGTCAATATGTCATCATGGAAGTGCACGTTGTTGCAGAAGTGCGGGGGATTTAGAAGATTACTTCATTCATTTTTTACACCCACGTAATCCTTTGGCACGCTGTCAGAGGTTTGCTCGGGCGTAGATCAGAGAGAGAGAGACAACCTGATCAGGTCACCGCTCCAGCAGAGACACTTCATACCTGCCAACAGTTTCCTGTGACCTGCTTGACCTGCGTGTTTGTGATTATGATGTGGAAGGAAACTGTACTGGAAATATAACCTCCACCAAGAAAGAGCAGGATTGAAACTCAAAGACGTTCTTCTTGCTGTGAGACCTCACTGCCATAAAAAAAACCTCACTATGAACTGCCACTGACGTTTGCAAATTTCCATCTTTCCAAACTTTGGGATCCTGTTCACATTATATCAAGTCAAACTGGTGTGATGCTCATGTGGGAGCTGGTTTGAAGCCATGGACAGCACAAGACAACAGTGATATGTTCATGAAACATTCATACGCACTGATTTGATCTTAACTTATGCTTAGGACCAAAATAGGATCTTTCCAAAATGTTGTTAGGTAAGAACAAAATGTATTACCTTATTATGGTTTGTGATGAGGCTGTAAAGTAGCAAATAAAAACACAACTCATGTTGGGAAATTACCACATATGAGATATTCCAACAGAGTTAGTGTTTTTTTAACATTTATCTTCAAGTTCCACAGCTGTTTTATTATTGCTAAGTACCCAAAACAGTCCAGTGATTTACTTGATATAAATGATGGCGCATGCTGTAAAATACTATTTTCGGGACATTTGGGTTACGTTGGATCTTCCAGCAAAGATATCAATTGAGTTACTAAAAGGTGTGTCTAACCGTCATGGGTATGAACTTGACCGGACAGCTGACAGTAACTGTTTGGTTACTAATTTTAAAACGCACTGTTTCTACTTTATCTTCAACAAATATGACGTACGTGTGGATTCAGCAGTAAACACCTGCCAGGCTTTGGTCTTTCTTGTACTTTTGGTTTAAAGAAATCACGGGCCACTTGGGTTCAGGAAACGCACATAGTTTACTGTGTAGCATATGACTTGTTTCATGTCATGTTACAGGATTGTTTTGGATTTGAAGCTGTCGCTGTGCAAAGTTGTGCTATTTAGCTTTCACTGATGAAGACCCCTTCAGTTGGAGCCTAGCATTACATATTCATCCATATAAAGTCAGTATTGTGATATGAGACTAGATATTGTCTTTGATTTTGGTTTGTAACATTTGCCATAAACTATAAATAATTTTTCTGCTTATCGAAGTGAGTAAAATAAACCTTCAGCAGTTTATATATTGCTTGCTCTAACCTCGCCTTGCCTCTTAGACCTGACAGCATGGCGTATGGGTCTGATGTTTGCCCTTCTTCTTGTCTTCCAGGTGGCTGCGCCATCAAGAACCAGTCGAGTCAGACGCTGGAGCACTGTGCCGAGCTGCTGGGCCTGGAGGAGGAGGACCTGAGAGTCAGCCTCACCACCAGGGTCATGCTCACGACAGCAGGGGGCGCCAAAGGAACAGTCATCAAGTAAGAGGCCTGCCTTTACTGATGCACACACACACACACACACATACACACATACACACATACACACACACACACATACACACACACACACACACACATACACACACATACACACACACACACACACACACATACACACATACACACACACATACACACACACATACACACACACATACACACACACATACACACACACACACACACACACACACACACACACACACACACACACACACACATGGACTACATGCACACTGAGATTAATAACCGCAGAGCCCCTGAGTGTCTCAAGGACCACGTTGTAGGGTTTGGAGAAGTCAAGCAGACTGAGAGAGTGTATGTATGTATTTTTAAATATATATTTGATATATAGATATAGATTTATGTATACTTTGGGTCATTTTATTGATGATATAGGTATTTATTGTGTTGATTTGTTGCCCAGTCATCTGGTCTTTACATCCAGCATTGACATATTATCCCCTTTTAAGCTGATATGTTGAGCTTGTTAGCAAACAGTTAGAAGCTTATTTCCACATCCAGATGTTATGGAGCAACACACCTCAGTCCAGTATTCCCTCTCTGTCAGCTCTGTTTTTGGTCTCCACCAGCTCCTGAGGGAAATATCTGGCTCTTTAGCTGCTAAATGCTCTACTATGTTCACCAGCTCGTCTCTGACTGTGTCTGTCGATGCAGTGAGAGCTCTGAGAGGGAACCAGAACAGATAAACAACGAGCTGAAACTCACTATAAAGCTCCGTGAAGCCGAGGGGAGCTGCATGTTCAGCTGATAATTCTCTGTAGGTTCATGCGTCATTTGATGAATTGTTATAAAAATAAAAATGTTAGCGGCTTTAAAGTGCTCAGAAAAAATGGAAATTTGAACATCTACAATCCTTTGACAACTGGACAAAAGGAAGATTGTGTGATACGATTGAAAGCTCCAGAACAGCTGCTAAATAGATCATGTGATGACTATTTAGAACATTACAAGAAAAAAAGCAAAGATTTGAGAAATGTTAGAAAAAATGAATTGAGTTTTGTGTTGCAGAACTTTGTTTTTTCCTTGTTTACTTTCAAACATCCCACGACCCCTCATATTAATGCTGCTGCCCCTCGGAGGGGTCCCGACCCGCAGGTTGGGAACCTCTGCACCCAGAGTCCTGCACTCTAACTGCACACAAACTCATAACACGTTGACTTATTAGCACTTGAAAGCTTAACAGGTCTGATCCACAGGGATGCATGTAGGCATGAGTAAGTACACACACACACACACACACTCGCTGGTAGAGCAGATGGTTGATGTATTGCTTGTCTTGTTATCAGTGTCCAGAGAGACGAGCAAACGCTTACTCACTTCAGATGACATCAGAATATACGGTAAAGAGAAGCAAGGCTCGGAGGAGCGGCAGCAGAGCCGCTGAGGAGTCAAACCGCCGGCCGAGCCGCCTCCTCGTCTTATTGTCCAGAAACACGGTTGCACACAAACACCGGATCAAATCTGAATGTTTGTGCCAGCAGTTATTCTGAATAAAGTGGCGAGCCATCTGGACGTTCAGTGAAGCGTCTGGATGCTGAGATCAGTCTGATTTAGAAAGTTCGTAGAGGTGACTGAATGTTACTCTCACATTTATAACGGATACTTTTTTACACTAGGTTTGGTGTACCTACTTCTACTTCAGTTAGTCGTTTCCTACATTTCCCAGAAGACTTTGCAACAACCCCAATGAAGGTGGTGCGACTTTGTCGTGTTCAATCAAAGGTGTGTGTGTGTGTGTGTGTGTGTGTGTGTGTGTGTGTGTGTAAACAGAGGCTATTGTTGATGGAGAAAATGTTTTTTAATATTTAGATTTTTGCTAGATTTTTGTTGTGTTTACTTGACTTGACTGTTCAATTAGCACTCAGTTATATTTTCTGCAAGTTTTTTTCTCCCAACATGAAGCTCTAAACACTGTTTGTTTTCAAGACTTATTTTAGTTTGTCGGCCAGGAATAAAAACTCTGGTGGGAAAATACTGTCACATATACACTTTTTTTGTGTTTGTTTTTTGGCATGAAAGGAGTGAAATTTGGTCATGCTTCATTTTATTTGTCCATTACTTAAAAAAACGATATAATTAGAGGGAAAATAGAGACAAGGTTCTCAGACTGGTGTGCCTCAAGGTGGCTCTGCATGTGGTGGTTCGATAGGTGAGGAACTAGGTGGTGAGGAAGTTACCTGAAATGTTACCTTTTTAAAATGTTGTGTTGGAGCTTGGTCAAGCAGCTCGTGTTGAGTTTGGTTTAGTGTGAGCTTTGCTGATGCAGCCATGTTTCCTCTTCATTTGGTCGGCTAGTGAGCCTTTGTTTTCGGGGAGGCTTTGGGTCGGCTGCTTTGCTTTTAGAGCTTGTGTTTTAATTCCAGTTTTTTGTATTTGGTAGCTGGAATTTTGTGAAGAATAGAGCATTGTAAATTTAGTTTTGTCTAGCAGCACCACGTTTGTGATGAGCTTTGGTGCTCAGCGGTTGAACCTCACTACAAACTGACCGTACTCCTCATTTTCTGTTCTATATTTCAGTACCAAAAACTGAATCAAACATCCAATACAGATGTAGAACAGCATGTGAAAGGACTGTGTCATGTTAAGAAATCTTTCAGTGACTGCCACGTCAGTGTAGAACAATTTTAAAAAGGTGTTTTAAACATGTTCAGATTCTAGGATACTTTAACTCCAAACTGCTGGACGCCATGTCATCTCCATTCGGCCTCTCGTCCAAGGGGATAAGAAGAAAATACACCAGCAAACGACAAAATGGACCCTGAAATACAAAGTTCCTCACCTGTACTTATTTTAAACAGTGCTGCAGAATAGACTTTATACCCTAAATCCAATGGAAAAGAAGTTTTATTCCTGTAATTTAGACTTCAATACTAACCTCTATATCACTTCACATATCCTTGTGATCCTGGCAGTGTTCTGTATTCACTGACAGCACAGCATATAAAACAAAAAACATTTACAAATAGTCAAAATGACTAATTTCTGTGTCACATTTGCTGCTTTATCCTCCTCAGTGCCCCTAAAAGAGAGGGGACTCCTGTTTATGGGCTCCTTCCCTGAAGGTGACCTTTATGGTTTGCTGCAGCTTGAAAGGGATCACAAATTACGCTGATAGAAAACATCCTCCTCTAATATTGTTAACGGCCCCTATTTAGAAAGGCGAGGTGAATAAAAGCACAGTTTATCCAGGCGATAGGAAGTTTGTCTTGTGTTGGTTGCTTCATTTTTATCAACTCTGTCTAAAGATATTTATATTTAAGATATGTTTTATATATAGATATAAAATCATACGTCTATTTATCCAGGACTTTGACACCAAAGACTTGTGATTTCGAAATGTCCAAATACTTTACTGTATAAGGATGAGGTGCCGTGCTCAAAGCAGCGTGGCAGTCACTTCCTGTGTCCAGGAGGGGCGTAAAAACAAGAACACAAGCTGCTTTCTTTATGAACATGCACTGAAACTCCCTGCAGTTACTGACAGCACCACATGCTAAACTGTGAGAGGCCTCATTTACATGTACTGTGTTAAATTAAATGTGACAATTGGCATGTTGGAGCACATATGGCGCTCTCCGCCTGCTGCAAGCAAACAACACACACTCTGAAGATCATACAGTTACTAGTGTGTGCTTGTGTAGAGGAGGTTGTGTTTGCTGTGGTTTGATTTATTCATGAACGTACTCGGCGTCCTTTACCTCGCATCGCGTTATGTTTTTTAATTTCTTAATGACGGCACACCTGCGGCACCTCCAGGCTGACATATCGACTTCAAGCAGCGATCTGCCAGGTGTGTGGAGGTGTGAAAGAAGGCGGAGTTTGAACTTCTTAAGCTCTCGTTTTTCTGTCTTCATACAACTACTTCCTTCACTTTTGTGTGTGAACAATCGAGTTTAACACCATGAATGTCTCCGAGGAGAAAGTGTGTGCCGTTATCCCCCTTCTTGTACGGTGAATCGTGTCCCCCCCCCCCCCCATGACTGCAGGCTTTTTGCTCCGCTTTGTTCAGACTGCAGACAAATTTGATCTTTGCAAGTGATCAGATCGGATTTGTGTGTCCAGACATCACCAGCCTATCTGCATGGGTTGCTGTGGTAACGATGTAGGTGTCAGTACCAGACAGTCGCACCAGACAAACTCAGCAGCAGCAGCAGGAGGAGGAGGAGGAGGAGGCTGGTCTACAGCCGCTCTGAAGCATTTCGGTCACTCTGGATTTGACAGCGTTGTTGTGTTTTGCGTTGCGAGTGACACAAAAAACACTTTGAAATCCGATTTGAGCGTCCGGACTGAGACGCATCTGTAGAAATGTGCAAAAATCGCATCTCATGTGTTTTTATGCTGTCCAGACTTTCTAAAATCAATCTGGATACGCCAAAAAACATCAGGCCAATCAGAACAGCTACAAACTGTTTTGCCTTCAGACGTTTCACAAAGATAGACTTTGACTGTGGCTTGGATTAAAGTAATAGTCAGGCTTTAGATAGATGTGGGACAAATTTGCTATGAATTCTGGGTAAACTCAGACTTTTTTTCTAACTAAAAAAAAACATGGCTGACCAGGCAACCGCTCCCCTCACTCCAGCAGAAAAGATTTGCCTTCTGGAAGAATTCAACAGTTACGAGGACGTTTTACTGCAAAAGAAATCAGCAAAGAGTGTAACAATACAAAAAATAACTCTTAATTTAAGTATTTCCACCACTTTAGTTTAGTGGCTGTCATTGAAGGATCAGGAATAAAATGCTAAAGTTTCCAGCGATGACTTTTGTGATTAGCTTTAGAGCAGGTGGACACTGGCAACCTGAGGGCAAGAAATGAAGCGTCTGCAGCCAGACAGGCAGCTCGGACCATGCACCGCTTTACCAGTCGGCTCCAGCTTAACAAGATAAATGGGAACCTGCGAGGCATTACGGAGGAGGAGGAGTTGGGCTGAGTATTATACCATTTTTACGGCTCAGTGCTCAACGCCAAGGGAGAGCTTCAGGTATTAAAGCGGACCTCGGGCTCAGAGCTGGAGGGAACAGGTACCTAAACAAACCCCCCCACCCCCATCAGATGGTGCTGCTCTTTCATGAAGAGTTCAATGCAGCTAATAACTTAATCCTCAGAGTGATGAAGAAGATGAGACGGGAGGGCAGAGACACAACACCATACCACCAGGCGGTGATGAGAAAATAATACGACACTCATATCCAGACCACCCGGGAGGCCGACCCAGAGACCTGCTGACAGAGTTTGACCCGGCTGAGTAGTTAAGTGAGGACATCTCTGAGTGAAAAGATTTATCCGCAATAAATATAAAAAACTGACCAGAAATTAGGCTGATAAAAATATACAAATTGATAAAATAATAACTAATGTGTATCAATACTTAATTTCTTGTGCAGCAGGTCTAGACAAAACCAGCAATTTGGAGACGTCACCTTGGGATTCTGGGACATTGTAATGGGATTTTATAGACCAAACAACTGATCAACAAATGAATCTATAATGAAAGTATCTTTACTTGTAACCCTTAACTGAATATTAAGCACTCAGGCCGTCGTCCATGCTGCGTTTACATACTGAACCTCCTCTATGTTTTTTATATTTAATTGGTTTTTTACCTTAATCAGTTCTATAAATAAACTTTCCTTGTCTTGTCATGACAAAAGTATCAATATATAGTAAAGATTAAAATGTTTCTGAGGTAACGCCAGAGACAAACAGTCAGATATAGAAAACGAGTGACGGCCCGTCAAGCCAAGTCCCTGTCTGCATTTAGCCTGAACCCAGTGGCTCTTAAAGCCTGTTGGGCCCCGACACACACACACACACACACACACACACACACACACACACCCCGCCTGAATGCCAAGCCAGTCGCCTCACTTTCAAACCTCCCACGCTAATGTTTATTTCTCCTCTTTCATCTGTGGAGCGAGGAGCCGGGGCAGATGAATTAAAAGCTGCTTCCTGTCTCTGTCTGTCTCTCTGAGTGTCAGTTGATGCTGCCCTGCCTGTCAGTTACACTCTCTGTGAACGGACATGTGTCTGACAGATCCTGCTGACGCTTTATCCCTCTGCTTAATGCTTTTATTCAGCTTCTTTGCCCAGATTAAATGTTCTACATCTGGACATCACTATCACAATATTGGGAGACGTTGGTATAATTGCGGAAAACAAACAAAACTGTCGTCCTGTAAATAGAAGTCACAATAAATAGTGAGTGCACTTTATCACCTCTGGGTGTTGGATTACTGACAGATGAACCTTTTCAGAGCCTTCTGAAATCCTCTACACTGCATTTTATCTCAAGATCCACCAGGATGGATGTGGAAGAAAATCTGCTGGATCGCTTTTTAGCGTTGAAACCCCGACGAGGGCGCTGTTCTTCCAGAGCAAACGGAGCTGAAGCTCCTCAGAGTTTCTGCTGGCAGCAGATGGAAAAAAAATCACTTCCAACATGTTTTCTTCTCTCCGTTAAAGCCAAAAAGAAAAACCTTTTAGACTGAGAAAGCAAAAGATCTTCTTTGCACAAGGAGGCGGCAGACTTTCTGGTGACGACAGATGGTTGAAGGGATGGAAGAAAAAAAAAAATGGTTTCCAACATGTTCATCCCCTTCAGGGAGCAGGAGGACTGATGGGAAGCACCACAATAAAAATAAGAGTTTTATGGGAAATGCAGTCTTAACATCCAGACACAACCGTAGTACTTATATACTTATATACTATACTAGTACAAACTCTTTCAAATGGATCACTTTTCCAGCTGTCGATAGAAAGAACATGTTATAATGTGAATATAAAAGGAGGTCTGTTATCTCAATAGGTTCAAAATGTAATATACATTAATATAGCCTGGAATATCTTGATGATTATGTGACATTTATCACTCGCTGCCTCTTGAAACTCCTGAATCTTTTGAGCAGAGACATGATTCAGCAGCTGCATAACTAAAAATGTTAAAAAGTTAGACTAGATTTACCAAAACAGCCGCCATGTTTTTTTCCATATTGAAGTGAAGACTAATGACAACCCAGAGAGCGGCGAGTTCATCCAATCAAGGATTTGAAATAATGTCAAATCATCCTCTTTAAGCCACACAAATAAATAAGTACAATTTATAAAAAATATACTATAATCTAACACACAGTCTGCAGCTGAAGAGTTCAAAGATTAGCTCAACATCCTGGGAAGTCCGTATTAAAAAATCAATACTACTCTTCTGTCTGTGCTTTAAGTATGGAGCTGGAAGCGGTTAGCCTAGCTTAGCATAAAAATCTTGGAGTCAGAATCGTGTTTATTGCCAAGTAGGTTTTCACATACAAGGAATTTGCTTTGTATATTTTGTGTATTAATGCATAAATAAGCACAGTAGAGAAAAATAAAAGCAAATAAAAAGCAAGTCAAGAATACAAATATATAAAATAGAAACATTTGCTGTACAATATATCTTTTATGAAAAGGAAGAGCTGTGCAGTCTGTGCAAAAGATAATAATTCAAGAGATGTGTGTTCATGTCTGTTAAATATGTGTGGAGGCTTTACGTTAATATACTGGCTCTGTCCAAAGTTCAGTAATACACCTACCAACATCTCTAAAACTCCATAATTACCATGATATATCTCGTTTGTTTAATCAGAGCCACCAGACCACCAGTGTTCAGAGCAGCAGGTGTTAAATCTGTCCTGTACTGGATAAAGGTTGATTCGGTGTTGCGTTACAGCAAAGAACAAAGTGGTGACACAGTCGAATCCGTACACTTACTTATTTGTACGTCAATTTCACGGATTATTGCTTTGATTCCACAGTTGGTAAAAGTGGATAAAATGAGAGCAGCAGGTGAGTTTAAGAGATGCGGCGGCGGCGGCGGCGGCGGGTTGGACTCCCGCCAGCTGGCTGCATCACCTAGGCGGGTTATTTATTTGTCTGGGTTATGTAAGCAAGAGTGGAGGGCGAGAGACAGGCAGAGAGAGCGGGGAAATAAAGAGAGAGAGCGAGCGTGGGAGGGAGATGGGATTTAGAGAGAATTAAAATCTGATATTTGTCCTTTTGTTTCCTTTTATTTGTGTATTATGTTCTGCTCTATATACTTTGGGTGACAGAAATCGAGTTATGTGCATGACGGTAAAGCAAATTGAAACTGTGTGAGAGTGTTTAGATGTACACATTAATGTTTTGTGTGATTTCATTGTGTAACCTGGTTTCTCCAAGTAGCCTAGTTTCTTTGTGTGCACGTGAACACGCTCATTGAGGGAGAATGGAGGCGAGGAAGAGGAGAAGTCGAAGAAGGAAAGAGTTGATTGAGAGAGAAAGAGATGTGTAAGAAAACTGCAAGAAGTCACTGCAGTTTTCCACATTAAAATGATCCGATTCAGAATCTATTTTACAAAAAGTTAAATAAAAATTGAGCCTCAGTCTCCATAAACAGTCCTCCTTGTAACTCTGGTGAAATAGGCTGTGTATCACTCCCAATAAGCTTTTCTAATTAAACTGAAGTTATTGTAATTGTAAGAGAGTCCTGAAGTCATTTTTGTTTTTATCTCACTGCAGCAATTTTAGCACAAAATGATACGAAAATATTGCTGCAAATTTTAGTGTAATTTGTTTTGTAAAATCCTTTTGGGCTGCAATAAAAACAAAAATTACTTGAGAGATCCTGAATGGTAAATGAGTTCCTGTACTCCTTTTATTTCCACAAACTTTAAATTAATTGACAAGAAAACGTTTAACTTCTGGTGAAGTTGGAGCACCATTAACCATTAAAGATACCATCGTTGCGTCACTGTTACAAACAGTCCAACCCAGCTCCGTATATCTAGGAATTACGTTAATATTGGACAATTTAGCAGCGTACGCTTTACTTTCAGTGCCAATGCAGGAAGTAGTTTATCCATTACGTAGCAAAGTGCAAATTAAGGGTGTGGAGGTCGGGGCGGTGGATGCGCTTGTAGCTTTGTGACCAGACTTTGTGTCCTGTCGCAACACTTAATGTTGGAGTTTGACCGTTCAACCCTAACCTTAACCATAGTCTATTTTCCAAAAACACTATCTCTCCGTAACCTTAACCAGTTGCCATGCGTAGATATTGTAGAAAGAAACAATTTTTAACTATTTTAAACGTAATTCCAAGTTCTGTTCAGCGATAGGTTGCTATAACCACTCATGTTCATGGCAGTTGGGTTGAAGTGACAGCTTAACGTGTTCAAAAGGTTTTCCCACCATTAAAGTCTGCAAACAAACTCACTTTCACCAACTCCTGATCTCAATACACTGACTGAGAACACTTCTGTCTCACACACACAAAAATGCGCTCATTATTCAGAAGGTTTCTGAATGAATGGAAAGCGTCTCATTCCTTAGTCGAACAGTCATGTCAGGTCATCATGACTCAGGCTGGCAGAATGTAATTGCAATGCCACAGTTCAGAATGAGTCAAACAAACAGCGCACTAAATGCATAATGAAGCTGCAGAAGCACTCAAACCCGAGTCGCCTAATTACAAGTCAACAAACTGACTCACTGTGCCCCCAGCGCTGTCAGGAACCTGTGAAGCTTTTAAGGATGAATGAGACTCTGTTAGTGTGTTTCTGAAGAAGTTAGGAGACACTTTACTCCAGTGAACAAGCTAATTCATTTTCCTCTGTGGCAGCCAAACGCATATGGATTCACACAGTTTGTATTGAAGCGGTTATTATAACAGCAGACTTACTTGAACTTGTGCTGTTGGGTCATGGCAGCGTCCTCGAGGAATAGTTTAATGACCGCTAACGGCAATGTTTTCCACGCAAGCCCTAAACTCCAGCGACAGAATATCAGCAGTTTCATCGCAGATATTCCTTTGATTCCTCTGGATTTACTCACTTGTTGAGTCTGTGCTCTGTTGTGACTGCCAAGACTAAAAACTCTGCGGTTGGTTGGTGGAAATACTCGTCACGTGTCGGGTGTCTGGTCTTTGTAGGTTTCAGTAATCTTGAGGTCAAACTTTTGTGATCGATTGATTGAATGAACCATTTCTGTAAAGTGTTTTGCAATTGAAAAGAGAAAACATGCAAAAAAAAAAAAAAATATATATATATATATAATTGAATAAGTGATGATTTTGCAGAACCTGCTTCTGCTTCTTCCTGTTTTTATTTTTGGCAGGATCAGCATATTACTGCCACCCACCTTTACAGGCTTTCTCCTGCTTCAACAGAAAACCCAAAAAAACAATATTAGCAGCAGACAGTTTAGGTGTTGACAACGGAAACAGATTCATTCATAAAAGTCACATATATGACATTAGATGGGAAGTTATAGTCACTACATTCATAATCTAATCTTCAGAACATTCACAGAGTCGTGGTTGACAGAGATATTTTGATTCACATTTTAATGAAATGTCAATCTTTTAAAACAAAATTTAATTTAGAAACTTGGAAACTTACTGAACCTTGTGACAGAATGACAAAGTGTTTGAGACGGTTTTGAATTCAGGAAGAAAGGAAGGAAGAAGAAGTGAGTGAAAAAAGAGTGAGAGAAAGCTTTGAGAGACAAGACAACGGAGATGGTAAACGGGCGATAAAATGAACAAAAGTATCTGTCGTTTCAGCATCAAGTGACAGCGCCCTCTAGTGGCTGTAGGAATTATGACTCTGTTGGTAACAAAGGAGGAAATAGTTTGACTTTAAGTCGACAGAGGGAGGAGGTCGGGGTGGATGGACCGGTCAACAAAACGTCAGACTTTAACACGAGAGATCACTGTTAGTTTACCGTTTCCAACCGACCGCCATCGTTGTTGCCAAAAGTTCCTTAACCAAGTAGTTATTATTTTAACCACGACGACAACAAAGGTCCCCAAACCTTGATAAAGCTAGATATTTTTGGAGTTAGCAGAGACCAAAAACAGAGCTGAAAGAGAGTGAATATTGGACTTACATCCATCAGGTGACACAAACACGACTCCACATGAATGATCATGTTGCTCCGTAACTGCTGGATGTGTAAATAGGTAGCAGCAGCTAGGTAGCTAACAAGTATTTCACCTTAAAAGGTAATAATACAAAAATTAAAAAAAGGTAGTTATTGCAAGTTTTACGGTTTAATTTTTTGTTTGTTTTCACATTAGAAAACACTGTGTGTCATTCTGGAGGGCAATTACAAACAACCTATTTTGTCTTTTACAGTAATTTGGAGGACTTGTTGGGTAAGATAGAAAGTAAAATGATGAGTGAGGAAAGGTGAAAAAGATAAAGAAAGAAAGGGGAATGGAGTTACTTGAAAGTGAAGAGGAAGAAAGTAATTTTAATAGAAAGTAATAGAAAGACGGAGAAAGAAAATGGAGGAAGAGACGACGGACTGAGCATCAGATGAAGTGAAGGATAAGCGACAAAAACACGGGAAAAGAGTTATTATTATAAAAGAGAGGTTATGAATCCGGACAGGCAGGGTTGTATGATACTTAAACATCTAACGTGAGTGTAATTTCAACACAGCGAGGAACGGAGGGAAAGAATGAGAAGGAGGGGAAAAGAGAAAATGGAAGATGTCAATCACGGCGACCCCGCCCGGCGAGGTCGGCAGTTAACAGCTTGAGAGAGTCGAAGAGGGATCAGTCCGTCAACCTGGCAGAGAGACGTGCCATTAAACAAACCTGCAGAAACTTCTGTGGCCTCACCACATCCATCTAAATCTCACCCAATACTTCTCTAGCTTCATTTAATTCAGATGTTTGGATCGTTTTCTACCCTTAAGCTCCTACCTGTTTCTCAATTTCAATCTATCATTGTCAAATTAATTGCCCAACCTGGGAACACGGACCCCTCCGAGTGGATGCAAGATAAATCTGAATAAACAGTATAGGAAATTAGAAAAGAACACATTTTCTGCTACACAAGATGATATTTACTTACCTCCTCAGACCTCTAAAATAAAATGAAAATCAGCAAAGAAAAAAATCAATCTTTGTTTGAAGGGGTCACAGCCTGAACACATTTGCTCTGTGGCTTTAGTGAAGAGGATAAACATGTTCGAAGTGACTTTCAATCCATCTGCAATTTGAACTCTGAAAGCTTCAGTTTGCCCTGAAAGAACAGTTCCCTCTTTCTGTGTTGTGCTTTAAAACTACTCAAAAATCCCTTTTTTTTTTTTTTTAGCTATATGAATAATTAAGGCTCAAACGTAGTTTTAAAAAGGTGGGTCTTTAGCTGGGATTTAAAAGTGGAAATAGATCTGAGGGGTCTGTGTGTAGAGTATATGGACTGAGGAGATCAAACAAATACAAGAATCTTAAAATCAATTCTTTGTTTGACTGGTAACCAGTAAACAGAGGCCAGTACAGGGGAGATGAGGTCTCTCTTCTGTCCTTACAAGTTCTCCCGTTAGCTTGTGAACAGCGTGAAGTCTCCCACTAAAAACCTCTCACGTCCTTTCTTGAAAATCAAATGAAGTTTAACCACTGTACAACGTCAACGAAAACACAACTTGCAAACAGAATTCAGACTCAAGCTAGGGTCCGACGTTTGCAGTCAGGAAATGCTGAGTCATGTGGCAAGCAATGCTAGCTACTAGCTAACAGCAAAGCTAATTCGTGGCAAAATAAGAACAAAGTAACGACATTCTGATTACAACAACCGATATTTGGTAAATACAAAATACAAGACTAAGACTATTACTACTCGCATCACTATTTTATGATCAGGAAGTCGTCCAACATGTATTTTAATAATGATCAACGCAACACCTGTATTGTGTGATTGGCTGTATTGATATTTAAAATTCGTGATCATAGGGAGACTGTCAGAAAGTTTTATTTTTAACTTAAAGGGAAACTCTGGTATTTTTAAACCTGGGCCCTATTTTTTATATATTTTGGGGTCTAAATGACTAATAGGTACCAAAGGTTTTGGAATTGGTCCAGTAGATCGCCTCAGCCGGCATCTGTGAAACGGGCTGTCAAAGTGAGTCCACTAAAAGTGCTTGTTTTTGCCACTGACTCTGGTTCAGACTGTTATTAAGTGTCTGACAACATTATGGAAAGGATCCCTACAGAGACAGACCGTCTGTTAAAGAGTAAGATCCCTTTTGTTTAACCAGAAACAGAAAGTCTCGCTCTGAAATCTCGCGAGAGGTTGAGTTGTTGCAGAAAGACGAGAGGATCTTCCTCTTTAACAAACGGTCTGTCTCTGTAGGGATCCTTTCCATAATGTTGTCAGACACTTAGAATAACAATCGTGGAAAAAGATGAGTTATCAAATTCAGCTGTCTCAGTCTTGACGTGCGATCAAGTTTCAACCTGTAGATGAGCTGTGGATGTCTATAAACGAGACGTGGCTTAGTGATATGTACAGCAGAACAGAATCTGAATATTTGAACACAAACCTCAAGTATCAAGTATCTCAATTATATTTCAGAACTTTCCTCTGATGGCTGAAAAGTCCATTATTAAATTCCATTTTTCCCGTGTGGCGTCTTTGAGTTTGGAGCCGGGGAGCAGCTGCAGGCCAGCGGGCGTCTTCAGAGAGCACGATTTCTACACAAAGCGACATCAGTAATTACACTGAGAGAGAGCGAGAGAGAAACATTCACGGTGCAGAGCCACACGGGGAATACATATTAGGCTACTTGTACGATTAGTGTTCTGACATTATGCTGCCCTGGCATTTAGACCTCTTGCTTTTTAAATGAGAGGGCCTTACCGCAGTATTAAAACCTCTGGTTGCGGCGCTGCAGCTCGGAGGAGCCGGCGGCATGAATTAAACATGGCGGGTAGTGGAGAGAGGGCAGGGGTGAAGGTGAGGAGCTGTGGGAGTGATCATGGGCGATAAGTCAGGTTTTAACGGCCTGCTCCATCGTAACTTTGTCTGGCTGCTGAAACACTTTTGGTTTAATGTTCAGAGCTACACCTTGGTGTGATATTTACATGTAATTTTTGCCATTTGAGCATCATAAATATATTAAATTAAATATAATATTAATGGTTTCATTTACAGAGTATGTCTTGCCAATAACAAGTTACAAAGTTTGACGAAATAACTCAACTCAAGGTTTAGTTACTAACATTTTCCAGAGCTTTCAACCGCATTGTCACAGTGTTTATAAGCAGACAGAGTTTTTGAGATGCAGTTGAAAGCTACAGAAAAGTTTTAATTTAAGATTTTTTAATCATACTACTATTTCCAAGGTCAAGAATGAACTTTAAGCTGCACACACCAGAGTGATAAATCCATAGGATAACTTTCTTACTGAATTCATGAAGACGATCATTCTAAAAGTTAATGTACGATTTAATGTTTCACAAGGCATTTTGAGCAATGCTCAGTTTATACAGGAGGATTATGTTCCTGGCAATATGATAGGATGGGATGTCGAAGCCAGGATCGTGTGAGATTGATAAGTAATAAAAGAAATAAACCCTCCAAAAATAATGTATACATTTCAAGTACAGGTACAAGAAATCAGACCACTATAGGGAACAAAAAGTCCCGCTAAACAAAAGACATGAATGCATCTCAAAAACACGGGACTCAAATGCAAAAACATGCAGAAAAGAAGCAACGAAAATGTGAGTGAACCTGAAGACTGACTGTTTTTTATCCACACAATGACTGAGCTCTGAAATTGCACATCTCTTTCTTCACATGGCTGAAAGTATGTGGCAGGTAAACACGGCCTTGTTTACATCTACTCTGGAATATAAATGGGAAACATACATGTATGTATGTATATGTGTGTGTGTGTATATATATATATATATATATATATATATATATATATACAGCACATAGGGAATTTTGATGGGAATGCATTCAGAGGGCAGATGTAGAAGTAAATTACAGATTGCAGCTTTAGGGGGTCTACCCTTCGTGCAGTAGGTCGTCCTATCACAGCATAATGTGCTCGAGAAATACCACCGAGGCCCCTGCAGGGACGAGTTGTCACTGTTCCCCGTGATGTTGCATGTGGCTTAAAAAGGTATGTGCAGAGGAGATAATTTGTCACCGAGAGAGGGAGGGAGAGGGAGGGAGGTGGATTTTGGAAGTCGTTATTCGGAGCTTTGGGAGCCTCTGAGTGCCACTCGTGTAGAGTTATTTCCCGACGTGTCCTCGAGTGCACTGCAGTGGTGCTGGAGTAAAGTCCAGAGGTGTAAAGCCTGAGCAGAAACTTCAGCCTCGCTGCAGATTAATGCGGCACATTTTATCTGGCCCCTGCGATCGGGTCACTCCTTTTGTGTGCCGCTATTGAACCGCGCACTCACACACACACAGTCAGAAGCAATTACGATACCTCCACAGAGCTCACTGCCGGTTATGGTTTCTGTCAACGGTTTTATGCCCGCTACCTCACACCCAATCTCTCTTTCTCTAACTGTCAATAACACAATTATCTGCTTGGAAAGTCAGGCAAGCCCTGTTCGTTTAAACTGAGTGTTGGTCTGCAGGTGAATAAGTAGAGACTCACTTTGTCCTCAGAGACAGATTTATGTTTACACTCATTATTTCAGGCAGCTAGCTCAATGTGTTCAACAGCAGAATAAACATAAATTCTTAAGTTAAGCTAAAAAAGCAATAAGATAAGGTCCATCACCTTTACAGGGTTTTGGAGGCTTTTTTATGGCCCTGTGATTGACATGGCTGCTACTCTTTGAGTATCCACCAAACTGTGTTTGTAGCAGCTAGCATGTTTTTTAATGTATTCTTTCTTCAGATATACTGTTTTTCAGTTTGTTCAGTCTATAAAATGTAAGAAAATTGTGAAAAAGTCCCAAATTTTCTAAAAAAAAAAAAACATATTCAAATGACTTGTTTTGTCATGTTGTCCAAGAACCAACAATAACTCAATTTACAGGAATAAAAAACAGAAACAGAACATTTGAGACGCTGGAACCAGTGAATGTTTGGCATTTTTACTTGATAAAAAATTGTTTCTGATTGATTCCCTGTCAATCGATTCAGCACTGTTGTAATTCTTGTACGGCTGTTTGTGTTGAAAGCAACAGTAAAGAACAATGTTTGATAAGACTTCACATGAAAAGAAGAAAAATAGAAAAATAGAACATTCATGAGAGGCATCAAGCCCCGAGTAAGACATCAAAAACTAGATTTCTTTTTGGTATCAGTACAGAAACTCAGGTGTCATGTTGCCATTTCTGTTTACTAAATAATAAATCTGTTGTGATTTATTATTGCCAAGCCATTGATCCATTGTAACATCTGTAAAGTATTAGAAACAAGTTCCTTTATTTGCTTTGATTACTTTAACTAGTTTTCTTCTTAGATTTCGCACCATTTCAACTGCATTTCCATTTGTGTACATAGAAACACATTCTTCACCTTTGATAACAGTATGTATAACAAAATAAGATCAACTGTCACTCCCATTCAGCATCACGGCTGCATCTCTTGTGTTTGGAAGGAGGTTAAAGGACCTTTAAAGCATTTCACTGCTCGTACTTCAGCTGCTTTCAGTGCTTCACCTTCAAGTGAAACGTCAACTCCAACAAGTGCTTTAACTTTAATTGACACTTCAACTTTGATAAGTGGTTCAACTCAAACTGGTTTCCCCCGACACATTTCACAAGCAAACATTTCACATTTTTTCCCCACTTTAGTTTTTATTGATGATTTATAAACATATAAAACCAACAGATGAACATATTAACAGACAACCAATCCTAAAAAACAACAAAAAAGGGGGTCCACTTTACCCCATTTCCTTGTGATAGCTTTTTTACTAGCTATTAACAATATTTTGACCAAATACCTATCCTTTATTCGTACATTTTCTTCAGTAAAATTAAAATTACACAGATAAAATTACATTTTCAGACATTTGAATGAAACAATCTATATCACCAGTGGACCGTGTGAAGGGTAATTATAAACACTAAGGGATAACGCACAGTTGGCCTTGTTCTTTAAAACATACACAAAATGGTGCTTTTGATAATGCTTTTATCCCTGTGTGTTTCTGCCAGAGTGCCGCTCAAAGTGGAGCAGGCGAACAACGCTCGGGACGCCCTGGCAAAGGCCGTATACAGCCGCCTGTTCGACCACGTGGTGACCAGGGTCAACCAGTGCTTCCCCTTCGACTCCTCCGCCAACTTCATCGGCGTCCTGGACATCGCTGGCTTTGGTTAGTATCCCTCCAAACCTGTCATCACAAAAACGGTAGTTTTAGTATCGGTATCAGGGCTGATCGGGGCATATTGTAAAGGATAGCCGTGCACAAGTGTTGCAGCTCTCCTTAATGACAGCTGGGCTCTACAAATCCGTTATCTCTCCTCTCTCTTTCTTATTAGCAAAGATCAGTTTACAAAACATTCAGGTTGCAGCTTCTTATTTTGTCTGGTTAAAATGACAAACGTCGCCGGCTGCAGGCCATATCAGCTGTCAGTAATTAATGTTCATTCTGTAAGTAACTTGTTAACGGACCAAATTAAAACTTATCTGTTTTTAGGTTTGTGTGCTCTCTGCAAGTCGGTGTTTTTGTAGTTCAAAAAACAACTCCCACAGAGTGAGACGTCTTCTCTTCCAGTTAAACTTTTATTTATATTATATCAATAATTTAAATTATTATAATTCCAAATTATAGTTTGAAACCAGGACCTTCAGTTTTTGGATCCAGTAGCTCGTGAAAAATAAGGTGTGCCAGATTTAGTAGCTGCAGTTGTTCAGTTTGTCAAACAGATATTTAATTAATATTCAGGTAAATATAAGTATCAGTTCAGACTGTATTGGCAGATACTCAATGTTAAAGGACTGGGATCGGGATCAGGGCCAAAAAACTTTATTGGGACATCCCTAGTCAAAGTCCCTTGTGTAGGTTTTTTTTAAAAATCTGCTTTCAACAACCAACAAGCAAAAAGCTGCCACGAAACATCTTCAGGGTAAGAATCAGAAAGTGTCACAACTGTTGAGCTCAAATATGTTAATAACAAAAGAAAAGGTTTCATTTACAAATAAGCGTTAAACATAAGTTCATGATGATCAGCATTTCTTTATCAGTGTTTTGTAAAACTGTCACAGAAACATGACATTTAAGTATCGAATGAATCCCAACTTTCTATTTTATGTCCAAAGGAGTTTTGGCAAAAAAAACTGCACATAGTAAGTATAATATGTGACTCTTCTGAAGTGACGGAGAAGAAAGTGTAGTTTGCAAGCACAAAAGATGTTAAAGAGTTTGTCTCAGAGCCAATATTGTGAAGACACACTGACATCTGTGAGTTTTACACTTCATTTTGTACTGACAAGCGTTGTACTGAGATAAAAAGAGCGTCTACACAGTGCATGATTTCCTAAAATCGTGTAACTCTTTTGATTGCGACGCAGCATCTTTCACTGAGTATCTGCTTCTGTTTTGCAGAGTACTTTGAACACAACAGCTTCGAGCAGTTCTGCATCAACTACTGTAACGAGAAACTGCAGCAGTTCTTCAATGAGCGCATCCTGAAAGAGGTGAGAGCCGTCATTCAGCGTTTCATTCAAAAAAATCTACACCGTGTTTCCATTTGGGAGAGAAAAAAACCCAAATCAAGCACCTCAGATCCATCAGCCAACACTTCCAAACACCGTACAAAACTTTGATCACTTTTAAAGTAGAGAGTTTCATTCTGAAACCTGATTTTTCCCTTTTGAAAGTATTCTTTATGATGATTACTGTTTATGTCAAAAAAGCAAAGAAAAAACCTGGATGATTACATCCTGTAAGTGTCTTTCCCTTAAAAATACCTTTCAGATAACAAACGGCTGCAGAAACATGATGGAGAAAGTTTTATGTTGCTTTCAGTAAACTTTTTTCACAACACCAGTTGTCGGTGTTTTATTTTCGGATGAAACTCTCCATTTAAGACATCTCCAGCACCCAAACAACCATTAGCAACAGTCGACATAAAAACGAATGCTGTCCAAGTCTACAATGTTCCAAAACACATTTCTGTTTTGGAAAATAATGATGCTCGAAATATAATTTTTTGTAACTCAGGGTCTTCACATAAAGAACTAGAAGGCACTCGAGTGCTTAAACCTCCGCCAACGCTGAGCAGTTATCGACCTTGGAAAGCCGCAGCCTCCATTATGGTTTTACTGTTGTTTGGAGTGGTGTTTTTGACAATAAATTGTGAAAGAAATGCTGTTCAGCTGATGACCCTGAGGTCTTTAATGTCACTGTTGTGTAATTGTAGTTCAAATTGCAGAAAGTAAAGTTTTGGATCAATAACAAAATACAGTCAGCCAATCGGTCTGTAAAATTGAAGCCATATCTGTTTGAATTTTGTGGAAATGTAGCGTCATTAAAACTACCTCAGAAAAGGGCAACTTAATGGATATTTTGTATCGTATTTGACTCTCATTTTGATCAATCGTTGCCTTTTTCCCCCCCAAACGTTAGATGTCTCATTTGACCTTAAAACCCGTCATTTACATACAGAGATGTTGGCGCACAAACATCTGTTAGCAACATCCAGCATGAAAGCCGTAACCTTAAGATGCTCATTTTGCATGAAAGTGTAGTAGCAGAAAACCTGGTCTAAGTGCCATTTGTTGGAGAGCTAGAATGCCCTCCAGGCGGAACCACAGAGTCGTCCCCGTCCTCATTAGACGAATGCCGCACACGGCGCAAATATCTTTATGGATTCTCATTAGAAATATCTCGTTTGCATTCCAGGAGCAAGAGCTGTACCAGAGGGAGGGGCTCGGAGTCAACGAGGTTCACTATGTCGACAATCAGGACTGCATAGGTATGAAGACGCCACTCATCATTCTGCACTCATGATTGTGAATTCAGAGCAGCTCCACTTGCTCGTCTTCCATATTTGTGCTGTTTAGTTCAGAGTGTTTCTCTGCAAAGGTGGTGATTTTTAACCATGTGTAGAACATAATGTGCAAAGCCAGAGCCACTAGAAGAAAAGAAGAACACAAGCAGCTGGGTTTACTCAGATTCCCATTCAGACAATGTATTTTAGATATTTTAGGTAACACTGGTTCAAATTACTCTACTTATTTGAATGTCTAGAAGAACAATAAATGAATCAGCTTTCTGCAGTTAATGAAAATACATCTACTCTAAAGTAACTGGTAAGACTGGGTACGGATATTTCTCCTTGGTTTGACTTGCTGGTCTTGACTTGCGACTTCCCCGTCTTGTTTGGGGACTGGTAGTTTTTAACTTGGAACTTGACATGGGTTTTATTCGTCTTGACTCAGGACTTGACTTGGGACTTTTAGATCTTAAATTGTGACTTGACCTACGACTTTCCTGTCTTCGACTTGGGACTTTCCTGTCTTTACCTGGGACTTGTTGGTGTTCACTTGTGACTTGATGTGGGACTTGAAGGTCTTACCTTGGAAATGCACTTTCAACTGTTCTGTCGTAACTTGGGACTTGACTTGGGGCTTTCCTGTCTTGACGTGGGACTTGTAGGTCCTAACTTCGGATGTGACTTGTGACTTTCCTGTGTTGACTTGGGACTTTTTGGTATTGACTTTGGACCTGACATAGGACTTGTAGATCTTGACTTGGGACTTGAGATTAATTCAGACTTTGTATTATGTATCACCTAATCTCTAATGCTCTTTCAGATAAACAGTCCTTGAGTCTCTGCCTGAGGTTTTGGAGGGCTGCTGCTGCTGCTTGTGCTCTGTAGTACTCGTGTTTGTAATTTTCTCGTTCAGGGGTTGTGCGCTTACAATCTTCTTGAGCTATGCAGGAGGAGGAAACATTGAAAGTTGAGTTTACGAGCCCCGAGCGGCAGCATGCTGCTCATTATTGGCCTTAATGCGCTGCTGGCTCCGAGCCCTCAGATTTGCGAGAGCTGCCTCTCCACAGTTTGACCCCGGAGCCTCCGCGCTGTTTCATGGACAGACAAAGTGATGAAGCCCCAGAGCGTGTGAACTCCTGTCCTGACTGAGATGTGCCTTCATTACTCCAACAACAGGGAGGGAGATGGATGTGAGGTGATTAGAGGTGAAGGAGGTTAATTATGCTTTTTGCTGATGTCCAGCTCTCTGAAATAGCATCAATATTAGATGCTTAACTACGGCAGAGTCAGCTGGAGGGAGGCAGCGGCCGGGCCAACGCAGACTGTTTACACTGAGCTCTGTTCATTGACTCGAAACTGTAGATTACTAAAATGTATTTGTTTGTTTGGTTCCTGTTGTGTGAAAGCAGCGTCCAGTCTGTCCACACAGAAACAGAGAGGACATAAAAATCACACTCGATGTAGCAGAAAATTAGATCCACTCAGACATCAGATACGTGAACGCATGCACGACAACGTAGAAATGAAAGCAGAGATTAGAAACTAATAGAAAAGTTCTGTTACTTCACAAAACACGTTTGTCAAACTCCAAGAGGGCAGTTTATCTGTAAATTCATTCATTCATTCATTTAGTCATGCAGTCAATTTTTTACATTAATTTATTAATGGACTAGTTCATTTATTCTTTCAGCTTGTAGAATATTCATCAAATGTAATTCATTCATTCATTCATTCATTCATTCATTTATTCAGTTTACTTTTGGCTTATACAGTAAATCAGTTTCAGTTCATTTATTCATTCAGTTTTCTTTAAGATTATAGATTGTTATTGTAGCAGGCTCGCTGCTCGCGGGTTCTGCTGACAGAGGCACCAAGACAGTTTTACGGTTTACGGCCGTGGCTGGCCCTTTATTCGGCTCCACTGAGCTCACACAACACATACATATGCAGCCACGTATCTCCCTCTTTCCCTTGTCCGGGTGTGGGGCAGCCGTCGTTTCCCGTTTCGTCAGTGCCTGGCCGCTCTTCGGTTTCTGTCCTCCGATCTCCAGCTCCACTGCCTTTTCCCCCCGGCTGCCGCTACTGATAAGACACACACAGCTTGATTATTATCTGCGGCACCTGTGTGCTGCCCTGACTTCCCGAGCCACTCCCCCACCTCTCTCCTCTGCAGCTGAGAGCTAAACCACGCCCCGCCACCACAGTTGTTTATCAAATTGAATTCCACTTTTCTCTCAGCTTATTGAGAATTGTTCAGAAAAGTTGATCGTAGTTTGGTGATTCAGTTCTGTTCCCGTCTGTGTTCATGCTGTTCTCTGTGGCAGCAGGTGGAGGGGGTAGATGGAGGGATGAAGGGATGGATGAAGGGATGTTCTCCGGGGGTTTTCAGTAGAAAATCTGGCTGCTGGTCAGAGCTGAATCCATCGTGCTCGGGGCTCCGCCGACCTTGGTTAGTTGGATGCAGTGAGTTTGAGAGCATGAAGCAGCGTCTCAGATGTCAGTCAGTCAGGAAACATTACTCAGGAAGACGGTTTGTTTTAAAGTAAGTGTTTGAAAACTCATCTGTTCAGACTTGACCCATTATAAACCAACACCACAAACACGAAAACACTCTTTCTCTTCTTGTTTCTAAATGTAGCGCCTGAAGCAGTTCAGCATATTTGATGAAGTTGGTTTACTTGCATCATTCTTGCGTTTCTTGGGTTGAATCCACATTATTCAATTGCACTTATTGTAAGCTGCTGTGGATAAAAGCGTCAGCTAAATAAATATAATGTTAATGTTAATGTAAAGGTAATCCTGTCACTGCAGTAAGGAACCTCACGTCATCCTCTGAATCCTTTTGTACGGCAGACTTTCCTTTTCAAACCAAAATGTTCTCGAATCACATTACTTGAGTAACTTTCTCCTTCCTGAGCGACAGAAGGCTTTACACAGCTGTTCTAACACTAAATCCACTTTGTTGAGTTAGTAAATTAAATGCACATGTCACTTCATTACACTCAATTGATCCTGGTCCCAGTCTATAGTGTTCATTACAGCAGTAGTTCTTTTACAGAGAACAGCCAGTGATTATTGTAATTCTGTCCTTAAGACAGAATTCTGGGTTTAAATGCATTTTTTGGACTTGTGAACTAAAGTGGTGTATTAAGTTTCTCTTTAATGTGTAAAATAGGCAAACTTCTGCTTTCTGTTACAAGCACATTTTGTAAGATCAGGATGTGGATGATGTGAAATGAAACTTTATAAAATTGTGTCCAATATAAATGTGAATTGACAGTTTAGAGACTCAGTTCGTCCATGTTTGATCCGACAGCTTTTGTAGTAGTACCAAAAGTAGTCGTACAGGCAGCATATTTATACTGTGGGTACTTTAGTGTTTCATTATTCAGTTTCAACAAGTCAAATCCGGCACCACAGCAGTAATTCCTCGGCTGTACTAAGCTCCATCAAACAGCAGCTGGATGCTCATTATGTCCTTAAATTGAGCTGCACTTCAACTAAAGCTTTCCATTGATCTGCAGAATGAACTCTTCTTTTCTCCTGCTTACAGAAACCTTTTTCAGACCATCAGAGTTTTGGTTTTCTTGAAGATAAAATCGCAGGGTTTTAGAGTTTAAAGATGCTGGACTTTTCCTAAAATTATAGAGATAAAATAACCCACTTTTGCACCTTCCAAGAGTACTGTACTGTGCTGATGTGTTAATAATAATCACCATTAGGTGACATTATCCCCGCTCCCCCATCAGAGTCAGATCAGGTCAAGGAGAAACTGTTATGATCCCCACGCCTCTTCCCATTCGATTAAACTTTAATTTAGATGTTTAATCGTCTACATCACCCCTCCTTGATTGAATTGGTCGCGTTGCCCGACGGCCTCCGAAGCAGCTTCATTAGCGGCACAGAGGCGACGTAGCTTTGCTCACGCTTCTCCTGCTTTCCTTACAGACCTGGTGGAGTCGAAGGTGGTCGGCATCCTGGACATCCTGGATGAGGAGAACCGGCTACCTCAACCCAGTGACCAGCACTTTACTGACACTGTTCACAACAAACACAAGGACCACTTCCGCCTCACTGTGAGTGACCCCGAAACACGACAAGGACGTGGTTCCTTTACAGTTCACAAGAGAAAATAAGAGTTATTGTTTTCATTTGTTAATGTCATTTCATTGGCTATGACTGTCACTATCTGTCTGTATATTTATATAAAGGTAACAATACATTTTAAAGATACTAACTACAGTGTTTTTACTTTAATACCATATTTCCTCAGATAGTGAGCGGGGCCGTAATTTACCTGAACTGCAGAAGGTAGCAGGCCTTTATCTGAAGCAGGCTTGTGTTAGAGGCAGGCCTTCATTTCTAATTCCCTCTGTTTGATGAGTATAATGGATCATATTTTAGTAGGAAGCCTCACTTTGATTCGCTCCCGTTTGCCCTGTTAAAGTTACTGCATCACGCTGTTACTCAACACTTCCTGTATCAGTTTCAAATTAAAAGCCCTCTAGCGTTTCAGGGGACAGAAACCCTTACCCTTAATTTCTTAACAAGGCTTTTATTGTGAAACATTTGCAGGAAATGTGTTGTGGAAAACGCAATGTAATATGTAGCTTCTGCCATCTTGTGCCGCTGTACGTTACTACAACACACAGTTTGTCTGAGACATTAACACACACACACCTGCAGTGACTGAGATCGGACAATAACACTGTAGATGAGTAATCCAGAACAACAGTGTTGGAAATAGCATGATTATATTGTTTTATTTATTAAATTAAAGCGATGGAAATATACATTATGCTTACCGTAGTTGGCGTGCAAATAATATGACAGCAACCGGGAGTTTATCCACCCTTGTTAATTCCACGGCCGTTACTGGAGACCCGGCTTTTACTTGACTAGAGGAAATATGGTAATCCATAAACAAATGTTCCAAAAGGTGGTTTAAGTCTTATGATCAGGGTCGTCTCATATTCAGGCCAATACAATAAGTTTTAGTGCAGAATAACATTGAGCCTCGGAGTGATGTGGTGTAGCTCTTAATCTTCATTTCCAGCCGAGAGTGATTGACAGGACTGGGAATTAGCATGTCACTTTAAATGGAAAATATGCAGGAACTCTGCTGAGTCTAAGTGTTTTAATATATGTGTGTGTGTGTGTGTGTGTGTGTGTGCGTGCGTGCGTGCGTGCGTGCGTGCGTGTGTGTGTGTGCGTGTGTGTGTGTGTGTGTGTCCCTCAGGTACCCAGGAAGTCTAAGCTGGCCGTCCACAGGAACGTGAGGGACGATGAAGGATTTATTATCAGACACTTTGCAGGAGCCGTGTGCTACGAGACGGTGCGTTCAGCAAAACACACTCCACACTCCGCTTTCCTGCAGCCATCTTTAAAAATAATGTCGCATAAAATTATTTATTTCTTTTTCTTCTGATCACTGGACTGCAGAAAACAGTCCTGACTGGAGATTTTTTAACATGAATTCAAATGAGATTATATCCTCAGAATCAGAATCGTGTTTATTGCCAAGTACGTTTTCACATACAAGGAATTTACTTTGGTATATTGGTGCATTATAATACTATAAATAATCCTGATAAATGACCCAAGATGGTCTCCTATAAATGAGACTTCATGTTTTATATATCTTATATATTCTGATATTTGTTGCTTTGAATATTTTTCTTCACCTGTGCAGTGAGCAGAGATGGGCAGGATAAGTCATAAAGAACAACCAACCAAAACAATGAAAATCTGATTAAATAATAGGATTTTAGAATCTAAGGTGAAGCTGAAACCTTCAAGTAAGAAACCAGGCAGTGCAGCTTCCCTGCAGTCTGAAAACACGTTTTCTAATTCTGTTTGAAAAATGTCTCAGACCAAGTTTGTGGAGAAGAACAACGACGCCCTGCACATGTCTCTGGAGTGTCTGGTCAGCGAGTCCAAGGACCGCTTCGTCCGCGAGCTCTTTGAAAACTCCAACAACAGCAAAGACGTGAAGCAGAAGGCGGGAAAACTCGGCTTCATCAGTGTCGGCAACAAGTTTAAGGTGAGAAGAGTTTTAGGTTTTCACTTTGACTTTGGTCAGATGGTTTTTATGGCTGCAGTTTCTAAGTGTAAAACTAAACCTTTAAGTCTCCTGTATCCTTATGTGTTGGAGCCTAAAAAATCCCAATGAGGTTCTTGTTTTTAAGTTGCACAGTGTCTGAAACCCCTTCTCCTCACACACCTTCCAGATGTAGGAATTTAGGGGGCTGCAACTCTGAAACAGACGATCCAGCTCTCTGAAAGTGTGGGCCGGTATCCCCGTTTCAAACAGTTGATTGCGTCTCGTCCCTCTCTATAATGATGGGCTTTTCACCCGCCCATTTTTGCCTTTTAGATGTGGTTGGATGCACAAACTAGTTTGTTTCAAGCGTACCCCTGGGCCATAAGACACCTGTCAGTCCGGGCAAACATGCTTCTTAATGGAGCAAAAATGTATGAAATCATTTTAGACGTTTTAGTATTTATTGAGATCCTGATGTTAGCTTATATTTGGAGAGAGAAGTTGAGGATTTTGCAGAATATAATTGACGACAATACTTTCTTGAGCTTAAGAATAAACCTTTCACACTTCAAACAAAATAGTTGTTGGTAACAGTTATGCTACAACAAGCTGGAAGAATGCTACTTTACTGAGGCAATTTAACAGTCCTTAATGCCACTGGCTCCTCTATCTCTGACGAAGACATGTTGTGTGTAAAAACATTAGTTTCTACACTTTATTAAAGGCTTTAATTAAAGGTCTCGTTGTCCTGTCTGTTGAGGCTGATCCTCTAACGAAATGCTGCTGCACCTCTAGTCCAGGATCAGTTGGTACAAATAAAGTTACAAACTTCTACTACTTTCAGAAGCAAATGAATACCTTAATGGTAGATAAGCAGCCTGGTCTCACCTAGTCTATTTGCCTGTTACGATCTGTGAGAAATATACTTTTCAGTCTTGTGCTTTGATTGTTAAACGTGCAAATATGCAAGAAAAACAAAAACACGAGGGTCCAAAACAGACTGCAGGACACAAAATCTGCATTCTGCAAAGTCATAACAGATCTACTCTTGCCAAAGCTGCACTGATGACACCAACTTACCAAGGTGTCACAGTTAGTGTGACAATGATTTACGGAGGCAGAGAAACGCTCCACGCAGCACCTTTAACAAGCAGCCCTGCTGGTCAGAGTGAAGCTGTCAGCGCTCAGGTTCACCTCAACAAAGGTCCCATTAGAACATCTGAAGGACAGGGAGTCTAAAAATCAAACCACATTTAAGAGGAATATCAGATGATTTATTGTTAAACTCTTGAATACTGATATCGGTATCGGCCTCAAAAATCTAAAAATCTGTCGGCTGTAATTTAATTTCATGGGAACACAAAGACGTGCAGAAAAGTCTCTTTACGTCAGTCCAGGCTGGCGAAGCTGCACTTTTCTCTGAGCTCCAGAGTCCATTTAGAGAACAGAGGGAGCAGCTTCTTTGTTGTCAGCTGTGGTTATGGAGGGGAGGGTTAGTGACTCATCCAGCTCAGCCGCTCACCTTGATATGTACTCTAATGTGTCACCTAACCAAAGGCAAGGTGAGCCAAACACGACAGCGCTGGGCTCCACTCAATCAAAAAAAAGCCCATAACCTGAGGGAGTGCTGGTGTACAGTACAGTACAGTGCAGTGCAGTACAGGCAGCGGGGAAATGTTTTATGAAATTCACAGGAACACTGGTGTCTTTGATGTACCAACCTTTTATCCTTTCATGCGTATGGAGACGTGATTTATATGCGTGATACATCGCAGATACTCGCTGAGACTGTACGGACACTGTCGATCACTGAGGTGTTAGATTCTGCGTCCAGAGCCGCACGGATTCTCCATTCATGAAAACACTGCACAGTGTCTTTTCATCCAGATAGAACCATTTTCTTAAGGTCGTGTTTTGAGTCTTTTTGCTTTTTACGCAGGCGAGACGGACAGGAAACACGGGGAGAGGGAAAGAGGAAAAGTGCAAGATGGGGGGGGCCTTCGCTGCATGTCGTCCGCTCTCTCTCTCCCACCCTTCCTGTCTCCAGCTGTCGCTATATATTAATAAAGGCTAAAATGCCAAAACAAAATCTTTAAAAAAAAAAAAAAAAAAGATGGAGCTCGTCACCCTGGTAACCAAGAAAATGGCCGTGTCTGTCTGTCTGTCCTGAGCTTTATGATGTCAGACAGAGACAGAAGCAGATCGGCTGGATGCTGAATGTTGCTGGCGAGTGTTGTGCTTTTGTCACTCTACGTGTTGTTAGCTTGTTGTTAGCAGTGTAGTCACCCCCTTAACTTAGCATTAAGATTTTGTTGTCATAGAAGCAAAACCCACATGCAGCGTTTTTTTCTCTCACTGCACAAGCGTTTAATCCCAGCACCCTGCCAGAAACAAACGCCATGTGGACGCAGGCCCTTAAATTTTCCTGATACCAAGTAACAAACAATAGCATCAAACACGAATCATATCAGTTAAATTATTGTCTGTAAACGTCTGTCTAAATGTTTAGACGACACGTCTGCTGTTATTCAGCAGGATTGGATTGGAGTTTGTCTCAGGGTGGATTTGAGGTCTTATGGCCTGTGAGCTCTGTTACCTGTAGTGTTTTCCTAAAGCCTCCTCATCCCACCGGTTCTCCTCCTCCTCCTCTGCCCTGGGTCCCCTCTCTCTATCCGAGCTGTGATTGAGGTTCAGAAGGTGTAGCGGAGGATCCAAACAGGCCGACAGGAGCAGAGCTTTGGGCATGGAGGAGAAAGGGGGGGACGAGGGAAGATGAGCAGTGATAAATCAGAGTCAGTGGAGGTGACGGGGGACTCTGCCTTCTGGCTGGAGCCACGGAGGGGAATCATGAGCCGTGGAGGGTGTGTAGGTTTTCATTAGAAGCAGACAGCGTAGCTTCGTCCCAATTCAGGGATCAAATACATCATAACAAGGGTGTCGTATTCCAAAGGCTCAGCCTGACACGGCTGATAATTCAACCTTCTCTTAGCCTGAATGTGAAAGATAAAACCAGAGGATCATATGCAGCCGAGCACCCCAAGACTCGCAGCGGGGTCCGTCCTGATGGCCCCTGTAGAGACATCAGATCTCACCCGAACAAGAAATATTTATGAAAAGTTTGTGTGATTGTGATTTAAGTTAATCACCAGTTAATACATCACATGAAGAGGAGGGATGGAAAAGCCACGAGAGGACGTAACACAATTCATTCACAAGGCAGAGTGTTTCCAGACCTTTAAACTTCTGAAACAAGTCAGACATGAACTCCTCTATTTGTTCTTTTTAGCAGTTTGGACAAATTCTTTCATCACCACATGTAGGCTGTTTACAGATAAGATGGAGTTATGTTAGTGATGATACACTCTCATTCCTGTATTTGGACATTTAAAGTATAATATTGCGTTTATACTGAGGACATGGCTCTATGGTTACCTGCAGCTTAATAAACTAATGATTTATAACCGTGTTAAAACTGTTGTCCTCTTATACAACTTTAACAAACAGCTGTTGCCGGGGTATAAATGAACATATTTACCATTAACCTCCATCATTGGTTGCCTCTTGTCCAGCGTGTGGAAGTAAAATATCACCACTCTTCCTGTGAACTCAGGTGTCATGTGACCGGCCAGAGTTGACCAACTTCCTGATGCTGCTTACAAGATTTCTTTTTTTTAAAGTTATTTTCGATGTATTAATGTTCTTGGCCTTTGTGCATTCATTAGAAAGAGTTAAATTACAGAGCTGCTGCAGGAACACGACGGTCCTAAAGATATTTCCCTTTTTTTAAACACAGGTATAATTATTGTTCTGCGTGTAGAGAGAGAGAGAAGAGGAGAGTTAGTCGTAGTTCAAGAAAACAAAGGATTGATGGGAGTGAAAGGACTGTACATTGATATATCGGAGTACATGTTTGTTCTCATCCTCCTATGATGAATGTTTGCCATAATAATTCAGTATGTTAACGTCTACGAGCCTTCAAACAAAAACAGAGAGCAACTTGTTTTTTTCAGTTTTAAAGTCAAAGAAAAAAATATTTAAGATAAAAACTACAGAAATTAGCATTTTTAGTGGAGATTTTAGTATTTTCATGCTGATGCCTGTTGATAAATGTAAGTTTGGAGTATTCAAGGGGACTGTAATATGTTATTATTATTATTATTTTTATTATTATCGTCATCGCAGGTGTTAAAAAAGTCAATTTAAAGCCCCCTGAGGCAAATTGGGCTATATAAATAAAATTGACTTGACTTGATGCTAAACATGGAATTATTTTACTTAATGAGTTGACAAGGAGCGCCTGAATGCACCTTTAGTTTAGTCTTTGTGAGATTAGAGCTGAAGGTTAAGGCTCAACTGTCTTCCAAAGGCAATAAACCTTAATCATGGATGTATTAAGAAAAACTGGATTCCAAGATGGCGGCACATTTATTCCCATGAAAGCTGCTCACTGAAAAGATGTCTCCTCAGGCCTCCGCATTGTTTTGGGCCCGTAGATCATGTCGGCAGACTTCCTGTTGGCTCTCCGCACACATGACTGAAGTAAAATAATGAAATGATGCAGCTTTCCAAGTCAATTCGGAGTGTTTGTGATGCTCAGAGAAACATATTCTTTGTTTCACAGCTGCTGCTTTTCTAATGACTTTATATGGGGAATGTTTTTGGGCCGGCGTGCGTCATGTGTTCTTGTGGCCACTACACCAAAGTCGCCTCACAGACCAGCACTGTTCCTGGAGACTTGACCTTAAGTTTGTACCAGCTGATTTTACTGATGACTTCCTGTTCTCTGAACCAACCTGTAAAATCAGCTGCCGTGCAGTTTGTTTGGACCGTACGTGTATATAACGTTCTCCAAGTATAGTTACGTTACTGTGGTTGGAACATCAGCCGGAGGACACAGATAAGATAGTGAACTTTCCCCGAGCTGTTGTGTTATTGGACAAATGAGGCCACTGCTGTTATGCTAATAGCTGCTAGCGTCGGCCGCATGTCTCCTCTACAATCTGTCACTTTGTAATCACTGTTTGTTTGGCTTTACTGCCCGCTCTCCTGTCCTTCCATTATTGACCCTAATTAGTATACATTTATTTACTGTACATTTACATTCACAGAACGCAGATGCTCTTCATGTCCGCAGTCTCTTGAAATGATTAGGCAGAATGAGCTTGAATAATGCAGCAGCAACACTACAAGTAACCAGTAATGAGGAGACGTTATAGGGTCGAGAAACACGGCGACCAGGCGAAGTTACAGCCCCACTTCTGTTGGAATATTGATGATTCATCAATAACAAAAGAGTTTGATGAATGAAGCATTTCTTTTGTACCTCTTTTTTTGTTTAGTTTGTAATTCCGCCTGAAAACACTGATTGGAAGAGAATAAAAAAAGCATTTTCTAAAAAGTTTACAAAGACAAAGCCTCATGAGAAACCCCGCCCGACTGGGCCTCCAAGCTGGATAAAACAAATGCTCTAAATTAAAGCTTTTTTGGCCCTGTGATGACTTCAAGTTGAGCCATTGAACAAAGATGTTGATGATGCAAATTCATATAAAGGATTTGCTTATCAGAAACCCGGCCCTGCTGGTATTCCAAGTGAGTCCCATCAAATGTAAAGAATTAATCCGTCTTGACCCGAGACGGCCTGCAGAGTAAGAGGATTCCTGCTAATGCATACCAAATATACCAAACTGAAAGGCTTTTCTTTACAGAAGCTTATCAGGGAAAATGCTTTTTTCCCTCTCGTTCCTCACTTGTCCACCTCAGCAGCATCTTCAGCTGCAAACTGTGAAGCTCAACAGTCTCAGATTAATTGTTGCCTCTTGTTCCAGACAGTAATACAATAACCCAGTGGCTCTTCTATAGTAACGGCCAACAGGCTTGGCTGTAGGTAGCTACTGACTGCCGGTGGAGTTGTGCATCATTACAGATCAGGAGATTTCAACCTTGACTTAATCATGCAAGTGTTTGTCTTCATATCAGATCTGCAGCTGAGAGTAAACAGTAGACTCTCTGAGAGAAATGAGATCAGATCTAGTAGAGAAGAGTTTCCTCACAGCAAAGACTCTTAAAGTAGTAAGTCCTGGAGTTAAAAAGCCTGACTTTGAGGTGTATCATTATTTCTTTTAGATTTCTTCCATAAAAACATATTATTTGAAAGTATATAGAAGTATATACAGTATAATGTTATAACTGATGTTTTTCTCTTGGTTTTCTATGCAGTATGTGTTACTGCAAAATGTTTGGCATGACTTGGAAATAAAACTAACAGCAGATTTCATCTTGTACACCAGTAGCTCGGCCCTTTGAGGTTTCCATGAGCTTAAACTCCAGTCTACATTTCTTTGATCACACAGATTATTAAACTTAAACTCTTCTCTTCCCTGCAGACCCAGCTGAATATCCTCCTGGAGAAGCTCCGCAGCACGGTCAGTGTTTCTTCTTCTCTCTTTACACGGCGGCAGTAAAGTAAAAATCAGCTTTACCTGTGATACAGCTCTGTACATCCCATGAGATGTTTCTATTTCCCCTGAGACGCACAGAGCATCATGTCCGGAGTCAGAATGTGATGGATGTCATGAATTTCTGATTCGGTCTGTGGTTCCTGTTGTTAGTGTAATGATTTATGTTTCTCTCCGCCTCTCTTCACGTCTTCCTCTTGGCCTCGGTGCTGTTGTTTCTGTCTCTCTCTCTCCATGTATCCCTCCTTCACTCCTCCAGGGCTCCAGTTTCATCCGCTGCATTAAGCCAAACCTGAAGATGATCAGCCACCAGTTCGAAGGAGCTCAGATCCTCTCCCAGCTGCAGTGCTCCGGTCAGTGGGACTCTGGTTCAGTTAAATATAGACCAAACTTGATGCTTTAACTAAATCAGGAGTGTTCAAAGTCAACCTCATAGACAGCCTGATGTCACTTCCTGTCTAGCGTCTGTTCCGCTAGCTTCTATAACATAATACAACAGGCCTTTCTCAAACCGCCCCCTACACCCTCTCCCTACCCACTTCCACTCCGTTTGAATGTTCACGTGGCGGGTCCGTCACATCCCAAACCACGTAGTGGGGAGTGGAAGTGGGTTATAAAACTCTCCAACTGCGAGTCCACATCGATGCTGACTTACTGACCACGTACAACGCCGTGTTGAGTTCGTCACTGAAGACGCTTCGTACGAATATAAGTTCTGTGCGACTTCCTGTGCAAACGTAAACTGCTCAAACTAAGATAGACATTTCATCTTGTCATACAGACGTTAACATCGTACATTATATTTAGGATCAAATATTCCTTCTCTAGTCTTGAAAAACAGTAGACGTGTTCATTTGATTGTAAAGTGTTGTATATTTACAGGACTGCTGCAACAACCAGGCAGCTCATAAACATCAGAGGGAATAGATGATGGCAAGTTTCCGCTTCCGAAAGACGCTGATAGAAACCATGGTTACGAAATGTTACGACAGTTCCTGTTTTCTCCGGAGAGAGGGAAGTTCGTCCCAAAGCTCGCCACTACGTATTTATACACCACACCTTAATGAAGGGAGCTTCATTCAACAAACAGAGTTATACTCCGTGACGGAGTGGGGACGGTCCGGTTTGAGAAACGCCAACCTTTCATTGAGGGTAGGGTTGAAGGTATTCCTGTGATCTTAAAATGATTATTTTCCTGAGATCCCCTGGATTGCAGATAATTAATCATAAAACTATGTGTATTGCAGTTTTATGTTATTCGTTTAAATGTGTTAAAACCAGAGGAGAGGATATGTTGTTTCACTAAACATATTACCACATGATTTAAGTCCAAGTGATAATATGGAAGAGTTTGACCGTCTTTATAGCGCTGACCTGAGGTTATTAGTGCGCGCAGAGGCAGAGAAGGAATATCCGTCTCATTTCTGCTGTTATTTCAGTGGAGAAGTCAAGTCCATGTTATTTATACAGCCCAATACCACAAATCACAACTTTGCCTCAAGGGGATTTACACCCTCTGTCCTTAGACCCTCGATTCGGATCAGGAAAACCTCCCCAAAAAAACCCTGTTAGCTGGGAAAATATGGAAGAAACCTCAGAAGAAGAAGAAGAAGAAGACACCTTTGTTTCAGTGCATGATATCATTTTCTACCCTGTGCTGCAGCTGAAGTGTTGAGAACAAGCTGCTTGCTGGAGTTACTGAATTTAAATGAATCCAAAAAGTTAACACTTCAGATTTGACTTCTGTAATCTTTTATAATCTTTCAGCTCGGCGTGTTTAACACATCTGTCCCTTCCACTTAAATGAACTGTTATTTGGTAAAATACAAGTCTTCTGCGAAGTGTCTCCACTGGTGACTAAATACAAAATGTCAAGAAACCTGTAATAAACTCAAAGATAAAGAACCAAGGACAAACGGAGAGAGAGAGAGAGCACATCAGCAGTGACTCACCATCCAAAACATTTACAACAAACAAAGACGTCTTGTTTCTCAAATGTACCTGCAGGAAAAATACACTCCTAACCAACGTTCAGCGCATTGAATTAAAAAAGCTGTCTACAACTAGAACAGCCAAAGTTCAGATTAGTTAAACAAAAACAAAACAATCTCAACTCAAGGTCCACTTACTCGCTCGTCCTGGAGCTTTCGTCTTCGTCCAGAGATTTAAAAGCAGAACTGCCTTTCAATTATATTGGCAGTTTACAGATCGCATCAATAAAACTAAAACGCTGAAGAATATACTGTATGTTAGAAAAACACATTAAGGCCACAGTTAATTGGATGCTCAGACCAAACCCCATAATGTTTAGGTTTGATTCCCACAAATGTCAGTTCAGCTGTGAAAACCCACACAAACCTGTTTTAATGGATGGACTGAACAATTCACAGATTCAACACAGAGATATGTAAAAATTCAGACCTTTACATCTCAGAGTTGACATAAAAAAAGGCATTGATCTGCAGTATATTTAATATTTAATAAGAAAAGTTTCAAACAAAAGGAGAGTGTATTTTTCAGGAATGTAGAGAACATGTTAGATAGATACATAGATTTTATTGAATAAAAGAATGCTCATACTTTTACATATTCTTTTACATTAAATTCAGAGTTTTTCAAGTTTTTATGCCTAAAACACCCAATTAAACCCTACAATTCAAAAATCTACAAATTAAGAATTGCTCAACATTTCTGAAACAGGTCTGGAAAAGTCTTTAAAAGCATTGAATTCAGTTTCCTAAAAACACTTAAATGTTTTCTCTTGCCTGCTGTAGGCACTGATGTTGGTTATTAAAAGGTCTTTGTATGTGTGCTGTCAGGAGACGTTACACACCTCTGAACTGAAAGTGTAATCGTTGTGACAGTGGATTGTTCTGCAGGAGGCTGTTCAATCTTTTTTTTGTGGAGTTTCAGTCAAACAGTCACTCCTGCGGCTACAGCAGCTGGGAAGTCTCATAATGGACACGTGTCAAATTTGCAAAAACTTAAGTGAACTTGAATTAATTAATAATGTTTAACTGGTTAATCCATCCATCCACTTTCTGCCTCTCATCTGGCTCCAAGCCGCGTTAATTAAATGAATTATATCATTAGAAAACATTGTTATAACCTGCTGGAAGTACTGGAGGAAAGAAGTGATATAATAATAAACTATTGTCCCTTCTGGTTTTCCATCATACTTTCAGACTTTAGACGATTTGATCTTTAAAAGGGTATTAAAACTCACTCTATGAGGTATTAATGAGGTCTTAAAAAGTCTTTGATTTGGTGAACCCTGCAGAAACCCTGAGATGACATGTTTTTTCCTTTCCAATCACAAAGTCCTGGGCTGCCCTTATTTCCTGTGTCCTGTGTTGTAGAAGTATAATCCTGTCTTGTAATCTTGCTTTGAGACTTTGAGATCGTTTCCTTAAACTTTTCCTATTCCCCCAAACCACAAAGCCAGTGGCACTCCCCTCCCTCCCTCCCCCGAGGTTTGGATGAAAAGAAATTATGAGCTCGGGTTTAATATCCTCAGAGAGTCCCATTTCTAACCCATCCACACACTCAACGATGCCCTGCTCAGATACCGCACCCCGGCAAGCTCTTTATCAGTTTTATTGGACTGGGAATCGCAGCGCTGATAGTTTGGATTAGACGGGGGGGAGGCCTCTGTGTACCAACATGACACGGTTAGATCCAAAATGGCAACCAAAAAGGTTCAGTCCTATAAAATAAAAAACCAATGATTGTAAAGGGGGAGTAGGTAATCCCAGGTGCTGGTTGACAAAATGAAAACACTTTAATAAACCTGTGCTGCTATCCAGGAACAGGTTTCCTCCTCCGTATGGAGAGGCCTTTTTCAGATTCTGAAGAGAGAGAACTTTAATTTACTTTGAAAACGCTGTAAACTGTGCACTTCCTGTCTGATTCTGCACCGCACTCTGATGTTGATGTCTTTTTCCTGATTAGTGGCTCATGTGAGTATCGCACTGTAAAACATTATCTACTTTACTGAGTAGATATCAGCAGAATACTGACTGGAATTCACTAAAGAAGAACTACCCACAGTGCTGAATGATCTTTTAAATCTTTAAACACTCACAAATTTAAACAGAATATCTTTGGATTTTTGGACTGTTTTCTGACATTTTATAGACTAAATGATTAATTTAATTTTCGAAAACAAAATCCAGTGTTCAATTGATAATGACAATTATTTGTCGAACAGTGTCTGTATCTCAGTGCGACCTTGCCTTGTAATTCGGGGGCGTAGAGAACCAGGCAACGTCATATTTCACAGATTTTTAGCCACAGTAGCAGCATGGCTCTGGGGATGGCAATGTCGGTCTTTCGGCCGGTCCAACTATTGGATGGATTGCCATTACATTTTGTACAGGCAGTCATGGTCCCCAGAGGATGAATCCTAAAGACTTTTCTTCTAGCACCACCAGCAGGTTGACATCTGTGCTTCAGAGTCAGATATCTTGGCTATCCAACTATTAAATGGATTGTCATGAAAAAAATAAATTCTAATAACTTTGGCAGTCCTCTGACTTTTCCTCTAGCGCCACCATGAGGTTGACATTTTTGTTGTTTATTAAAATATCTCAGCAACTGTTGAAAGAACTGTTGTTGACATTTGGTACAGGCATTCATGGTCCGTGTTAGCATTTAGCTCATTTAGCTAGTATGGTACAGCCTCACAGACATGGCTGCAGAGCCTTGATTTGTTCTGGTCTACAAAGCAGAATTACTTGATTCTTTCTGGAAAAAAGGCAAATAACTACAGTGATAGTCTAATGAAGTGACTGTACATATAATTTACTGACTCATAAACAAGGTTTTAGTGTTATTAAGTACAATCAACAACTGTCTGCTCACACTGACACAGACTCAGGTATCATATCTGCACCAGAATCGAAGAAGTTCAGTAAACGGTACCCAGTCCTTGTCCCCAGATCTCAGAACAGGAACAGGAATGACGGCCCAAACAATGCTGATAAGGCCCAGTTAGTTTCACATCAAGCTCTAACACTTAATCTGAGAAATAATGTCCTTAATCTGGGAACCTTAACAAACCAAATCCAAGTGCAACAAAATAAACACACAAAAAGAAGTTTCCCATTCTGTTTTGGACCCCTGAAGACGAGATGTAGATTTAACGGCACCCTGAGACTGGGCCGGATCCTCTGACCAGAGCAGCCTTGAGCTTCTTCTTTTGAGCAGAAAGAAGCGCAGAAAGGCTTAGAAGGCTTAAGTAAATCAGCGACATATTGAGGCTGTGTAATACCTTGTAAGTTAGAAGTTGGACTTAATAACCAGTGAGTGATTTCACAGGGAACCAGTGGAGGGAGACTAACACCGGGATAAAATGTTCACACGACCGCTCGGCTTGAATAAGTTGAATATTTCTTCAGTGAAGCTTCAGGTCTTTTTTTAAGCAAAAGCGTGGATCTGGTTTGAGTGTCTACTCCCCATAAGGGCTCCGAGGTGAACAATACACACTTGTGGAAATTGCCTTGATGTAATTGTTGAGGAGGAGATCTCGAGCCAGGGTGACAAAGAAATTTCTTTTTTTACCGTATCCTTTGGGAAACCGTACAGCAATTACAGTTGGAGGTCTGATATGAGTAATGTGCAGCTTGGGGCCTACAATCAAGGTTTCAGCTTTATCTGAATACGCAAGAGGAAAGTCATATTGTCATGGGTGTTAAGACTGAGAAAGTTGTAATGTTCAGTGGAATAAAGTGCTTTCCACTTTTCCTCTCCACAGAATTGGCATCACGTACAGTATTTTTAGCCTTTCTAGCAATGTGGCTGTGTGAATGCTGGTCTGTCAGTTTGTGTCGCTCTGTTGGTCCAACACACAGCTGTTACATGATGAAATGACATGAGAGGTTGAATTCTCATGACTCTGGTTATCCCCGTACTCCACCAACAAGTCAACACTTCTTCATGACAAGAATGCCTCCTGAATTTCTGTCAGCATTAATGTCAGCAAAGTAACGTAAAAATACTTTATGGAAAAGGTCCTCTGAAGTAACTTAATGACAGTTACAAAGTCGGCTGCAAGTGTGGTTCATTTACACTGAATGCCAATTAGCTGCGATCCGTCTGCTATGAAAGAGGACTGAAAATTAGCCCTTTGATATAAGCTTTCAAAGCAAAATGAGATGACTAACAATGCTTCAAAGAGGCCAAATTATCCGTGTTTACAGGGGGTCTTTATAAAGAAATTAATTTAATATGTCGAGGGGAACAGTCTGGAAAGTCAAGACAACATAAACACAGACAGACAAAAAGGGAAAAGAGTTGAATGTAGAGTACACAGGGCCGACAAATGATGGTAATTGGCACGCAACCTAGTATGACTTAGCTTTTTAGCAGTGTTTTGCTGTTTTGATTTAGTTGTTTCAAAGGTGCATTATTGGATCTGTAGAGCTTAAGATGACGGTGAGCTCGGTGTTTGTTGTGTAAATAGATGATTGTTTGAGGTTTTTCAATACTAGTGCTGATACAGTATCTGGGTTTGTGTAGTGATTCCTAAGCAGCACCTTTTTATACGTTACTTTGAAAAATATGTTTGCAGCCACACTATAGATGGCAATGTCGGTGTCGGTCCACCACTTTGGTCAGGACTGAAATATCTCGACAGGTATGGATGGATTGCCATGAACTTTTGCACAGGTATACATTGTTCCCAGAGGGTGAATCCTAATGACTTTGATCCCCTGACTTTTTCCACTAGCGCCACCAGCAGGTTGGCATCTGTGCTTCAGAGTTAAATATCTTGACAACTATTAGATGGATTGCCATGAAATTTGCTACGAGTATTGAAGGTCTCTAGAGTCTCTAGTCAAAGACTTTGGCAATCTTTTCCTCTAGCGCCACCACCGGCAGCGTAAGTTTTCACTTATTCTGTGACATATCTCAGCATTGACATTTTTGGTTTTGTGTTAAATGTCTCGAAAACCGTTACATGAATTACCATCAAGTACCCATTGTGCCCAGAAGATGAAACTTTTCATCCAGCGCCACTAGCAGGCCAAACTTTTCAATTATCAGTGAAATATCTCAACATCTACTAGACGTATCGGCACAGCATTTAGTACAAACATTCATGGTTCCCAGATGATGTATCTTAATGACTATTGGATGGATCGCCATGATGGTATTGTTTAAAAACAAGAGGCAGAACAAGAACTTTGTCTAAAATTGGCAAAATTTAGATTTGGAATTAGGAACTATAAGAATAAATAAACAACATTATGTACCTGACCAGATGCCAGCATTCGATACATGACAGTGTTTAATGCTTGGTGGAGGTTCGATACCCAGCCGTAGTTTTACAAAAAGTTAAGGATTTTTCATCCATATTCAAATTCATTAAACTGACCTGACTGTGACAACTGAAGGAATTCGAACTTCCTGTCCGTTGAAATTCTCTTTCTGTGACTCTTCCCTGCTCCCGTAGGTATGGTGTCAGTGCTGGACCTGATGCAGGGCGGCTTCCCCTCCAGGGCTCCCTTTCACGAACTCTACAACATGTACCAGAAGTACATGCCTCCCAAACTCACCCGGCTCGACCCGCGCCTCTTCTGCAAGGTCAGTCCTCCAAGCCTCTGCACCGGCGCTGATCCAAGCTCGTATTATCATTTTAATACAGCCACATTTCCATGTTTATCAATGCCCTGTGTGTTTGTGTTGCAGGCTTTATTCAAAGCTCTGGGGCTGAATGAGAATGACTACAAGTTCGGCCTGACCAGGGTGTTTTTCCGGCCTGGGAAGGTGAGACTTTTTGAAAACCTGCTCTATTCCCCCCTCGCACTCACTAATATAGGTATTGTTCCTCCAAAGAAACACAATAGATTCAGAGGAAAAGCACATTAGTCATTTTGGCTGCTGAGGTGAGGTGAGATGAGGTTTTCGAATGAACCAGAGCCAACAGATGGGATTTTTATTTCTCCACCAGATGAATAATTCATCACATTTGGGTTAGACATGTGGTTTCCACGGGGGCTTTGGGAAAGTGTATGCGTTTGTTGCAGAGGACCTCGGTACACACTGTGCAGGACAAACTGTAAGTCTGACACTGTAGATTTAGCTCAGACGACTAAATAAATACTTATGTCCTCTGTTGACTGAACTCGGATGCTTTCATTGCTCTTCACGTCCCTGTGGTCGCGTCAGGGATCTAATGTTTGCATGATGCCCTCCACAGACATAACATCACATGGTACATGTACTGTAAATAATTGTTTTAGCCTGCAAGAAGCCAAAGATGGTTGGGGTTTACAGCTTTAGCAAACGTTAGATGGGGGAAAGGTAAGTTTTAGGCTTTAGCTAACGTGTCAGATCAGTGTATTCTGAGACCAAACCGAAGTCCTAGTGATCTTTTTCATATTCATAATAACTTAACACAGGCTGCACAGAGGCTTTATAGCTGTAAACATGATGGTATGAATCTTTGGACATCTGACACTTGAGGGTCAGCTGCCTGACAGCACCGCACTCACAAGCTATGTTGTCAGAAATTTGAAAAAACTGACAATAAGGAGACACGCACGTTGAGGAAATATTAATGTGAATTCGGCGGCTTGCTTCATTGTTAAGGCGGCAGCAGCAGCAGACTCTCAAGGTCTGGAAGTCAGAGGTTTCCAGAGGACATGATCACAACACAACACATGTCAGCTACACTATCACAGAGTAGCTCTCAGCGGACTTTCAAATGAAGTGCAAGAAGTGTGAGAAAGCATTCAGCAGCACTGATATGAACTTTGACTTTGTTATAAAAGATGCATGAATGAAGAAGATAAAGAAAACTGAATTCACTGTAGCTCAAATACATATATATATATATATATATATATATATATATATATATATATTTATATTCTGCTCCTGTCCGTGCTTTAGTGAAATATGAAATGGATTTTCACAGACTATTGATATTAATCTGTATTACTTTGACAACATCTGTACCGTATAGGAGCCGGGTTTAGCAATATGAGGATATACGTTGAGAACATTTGTCAACCACCAGAGATTTAGCCCTCTAAATCTCTATCCTCTTCATATACAGTGTAAATTATAATGTTGCAAATCATTGAGCAGGACAGCAGTGAACAAGTGTTTGGTTGTTGATTATTAAAACAGTTGCATATTCATTTTTTTTTGATTGACTAATCGAATCGGAAAAAAGCACTACAATGTGTTTAGTCTTCATTTACTTTGTGTCAGCAGTACTGATAGTGAATCTGGATATGGGATAGGATACCTCTTAGTGTCACCTTTCATTAGAGCCCAAATTATGACTATGACTTGTAGCCTTTTTATCCAAGGTATGTTCCCATGGTTACCAAAGGTCCTTTGGAGTCTCCAGAGGTCCTTTTTTGGAAAACGCCTAGACATACCCTTAGAAAAACAAGTGCCTCAAGTGCATGTACAGTAAGTTGTCAACACAAAAAATGGGCTTAATTGGCTTTCAAATACTTTGTAAACATCATCCATCAGGTGTTTTATTAACATTCTTTAGTGTTTCTCAGGTTGTAGAAGACGGACAGGTTCCAAGCAGCGTTTACTGTTTTACTGCCGACAGTGCAGGAGCACAGCTCTGACCGTGTGCCTCTCACCTCTGTTCAGTTTGCAGAGTTTGACTCGATCATGAAGTCGGACCCGGACCACCTGGCAGAGCTGGTGAAGAAGGTCAACAAGTGGCTCATCCACAGCCGCTGGAAGAAGGTCCAGTGGTGCGCTCTGTCCGTCATCAAATGTAAGCAGCATCTGTTTCAGAGGAAACACCGTCAGGGTATTGACACAGTGTTATCACGGGAACAAAATCCTGGAAATCTAATCTATGTAGGGCTTTTCTCTGGCTTATAAAGTGAAAATATAACGATAGAAATTTGAACACATTTTATTTTCAGAGATCCACAGTAGATCCTTCCATCCAGTGAGCGAAAATCTTACAGTTTTTACATATTGGCATTTATTTGATGAGAGTAGTCACCATTATGTGGAGGGTGTCTGATTTTCTAATTAAAGACGGTACACTATATGCCAACATTTACATGGACTGAGTGAAGCAGCTATTGGCCATGTTTGGATTAAGGTTTTATTCAGTTTAAGCTGTTTGGGTGCAGTTTTGTTAGGCTGAGACTGGGTGCCCCTCGTGCCATAAATAAACCAGCCTACAGAATATTTTGCTGATAGGGATGAGGAGATCTGGTGCTCAGGGTCTGTGTTGATCCAGGACTAACCAAAAATACCATCGGAAAAAAATAAAACCTACAATAAGAACTGTTATACTTTGCGATATCATGTGAATACTTGTGTATTCACAATTAGTGTGACCTGAAGGGAAGTAGCAACCATCTGCCATGATCATAACAAACAATAAAAGGAAAACTGTGTAACATAATGTTTCGAGGGGCAGCTTCAACATCACAATGAATTATGCAGAGAAAAAGTTGTACACAAGCACCAACAAGAGGCTACAAACATTGTTGGAGGCGATGCTGGATGACCTATGCTTTGGTTGCTTTTGTTTGTTTTTTAATATGAGAGTAAGGCGGCCATCATCACCTGGTTGCCAGAAAACCTCAGTATTACTGTTATATAAACCCAGTTATGATGATGACTTGTATCAGCCTGAACCTGGGTTACTTGAACAATTCTCTATGCATTTAAACACAATAACTTATGCTCCTCTACCCATCACAGCCGTCTCTTTCAGTACATTTACTTCTTATCGCTCTCAGTTTTGTCCAGGCAGGCAATGCTGGAAATCCGATCATGCAAACAAGAGATGGATCAGTATGCACAGATGGCATGCAAAAAAAAAATAAATACCCAAGGGCCTTGTGGACGGAGCAGAGTACAACAGCAAAAACAAACCACGGGCGGTGTAATCTGCAGCAGAGACAGACTGCTGTTAATAATGTGGGGTTGAGCTCCTGGAGGAGTGCTATATCTGTCTGCTTTCTTGTGTTTATCACTGCAGTGTCTGAGGAGGGTTCATGTCCGTCACTGCAGGCTGCTATCATAACACTTCTCTCTCTCTCTCTGTTTGTGTCTGGCTCGATCTCTCTTAATCGCTCTTTTTTTTTTCCATCTCTAGTAGTTTCTCTCTTTCTGTCTTGGTTATTCTACCTCTCTCTTTCTCTGTTAGTCTCTTATCTGTCTCCCGCTCTTTGCTCTCTTTGAAAAAGAGCTTTATTGGCAGGAACCGAACAGAAGCACATGTTGCCAAAGCATATCATCATATCCCATTAAAAATAAATACGTTTGTCCAAATCCACAAGGTTTATAATGTCACAGCGGCAGCAGTTGTAAAAGCAGTAGTTAGAAAATACTCATGAGTGCGTACAATATAACCAGTTTGTGTTCAGTAAATGCAAAGTCATTAACTCAGTTCTGTGACTGATGGTGTAGAAGTTAAATATTCTGACTCCGTAACAAGATGAAATGAATTTGGCAGCAAGTAGTGATGCTATCGATCTGTCTCTATTTATCTTTCACCCTTCATCTCTCCAGTGCTCCCTCTTTTTTTTTTCTCTCTCTCTAATTTTCTCACTTCAATTCAAACTTGCTTCACTGGCTCGACAGAAAAAAAGCATCTGTGTTGCCAAAGACTTGGAAAAGGGCTGAAATCGAATCACAAATAATGCTTTTTGTCTTGTAAAAGGAAATTCTGCAAACATATCAGAATGTAAGCCATATTAGTGCATGAAAGCAATTCACTATATTCACTACAAATTAAATCAGTGTGCAAGAATACAGAACATCAGGGGGGATGGCAGGACGTTTTTATAATGACGTTATAATGAATTCTGTAAACTTATTGGAGTAGTTGTCATTTTCTCCGTCAGGCTGACAGTATACCCACGGGACCTGGTCTGGCTGAGCCTGACTGTGGCTCTTCTTTTTTGTGTCACCAATGATCAAAAACTGTCGACAGCTGATGTAAAGAACGTTAACGAGAGTGCTTCTGGTGTCTCCTACACCCACCGGTGCTCAAGCAGGAGAAGAGGTCATTTTAAAAGGGAACAAATATGGTGAAACTTTATTTTACAGGTCCACAAATTTCATGGTAATTAGGTGATAATTAGCAAGTAACGTGTTTGAAATTTCTTTGATATTACTCCCACATTACCAGAAGTTACTCGCTAATTATCATCTACTTACCAGGAAATGGCGGACTAAAAAGCCTATAATAAATATGGGCTAGTTTATTATAAAAATACACACATATCAGCACATTTGCCTTCCACAGGTTTTCTACCAACAGCTGGCATAAAATGTCTGATCAGAGTCGTACTTTTCTTCACCTGCTGTATTCTTTGACCACATAGTTCCTGATTTAAATCCAAATTAAGTTTTTGTACAGCTGCTTGACGGCTGGCTTTTCACCCGAGTGTGGCCAAACAGCTGTAAACACGTAGTACGAGGTAGTTCTTAGAGGTTAAGTTTGCAGGAAACTGACAGTCTTTTCCCTTTTCTCCTTTCTTTCGGTCTCTTGCAGTAAAGAACAAGATTTTGTACCGGACCAGCGCCTGCATCAAGATGCAAAAGACGGTCCGGATGTGGCTCTGCAGGAAGAAGCACAAGCCTCGGTGGGTGTCCCGTCTTCCCTCCAGCTCTTTCTTAATCTTTCCCCTTTCCTCCTCCCTTCCTTCCTTCCCTCCTCTTTACCTACTCTCCTCATCTCTCCTCCCGCCTCCTTTGTGACCTTATTTTGTAAAAGCCAAAAAACTACCAAAAAGTGATTTACTGATGCCTTCAGGTGCCTCTCTCGGTCATGTTACCGTCACCTTGCACATCGTAGGGGTCCCTTGAGAATCTCCCTGAAATTGTTTTCTGGGAACAAAATAGTTTTACCTTCAGCCTCTTGGACAGAAAACAAGTCTCACACTGAATGTAATTCTACTGAAACATGAAGTTTTTGTCATATTCTGCTCACTAACTACAACCAGATAAAAAGGACTTTGTGACATATTCAAAATGCAGTTGTTGTACGTTTCACATGCAGGTTGCCGATGCAGTGTGCAGCCACAGCAGTTAATCACAGTGCGGCTGAAATAAACGTTTGCGATTGTTCAAACAGCCAAAATTGCGAGTGAGATTTTTTTTCGAGTAAGTTGTCAGCTCCACAACAGTGCAGGTGGAGGAGATGAAGCTTTATATCGTTCCAGAGTGACTGAACTCATCACCCACAGACACGATTACCAGCATTTACCTGCTGCAGTTTTAAACAGAGTTGGAGTAGCTTTTGATTTGGGTTTGAAGCCCAGTGTCCTTTATTTCCCCCTTTAAAATGTACACTTCAGTAACTTTTAAGTTAGATAAATTACTGTGTTTATACACTATGTTGTGTGTGTGTGTGTGTGTGTGTGTGTGTGTGTGTGTGTGTGTGTGTGTATATGCTTGTTTCAGCCCTTTACTGAATCTAACGTATCTTCTCTATGAGTGACATTCAAATCTAATTTGACACAATCTGATTATTTTATGGCTGCGCCGTCACATCAAATAAAACATCTACATGGCTCATCATTTATGCACATTTACCCAAACGTCAACCTGACATGTTCGTGTCTTTGGAAACTTTGAGATCTTGACTAGAATTCAGAATAATGTTCCTTCCTTTATACTGATTTTAAAGGGGCACAACACCAATTTTGCACATCAAGGTCAGTTTAGTGGTCATGGTGAGTGCAACATGTGGAAAAAAGTAATGTAATGTCTTCTTTGGCTCTGGAGGGAGCTGATGTCATCAGGGTTATCTGCATTATAAACTAGGCTCAGGTTTGAATGACATGGTTCTAGTAGAGTTGTGAACTGGTTCCAGTAGTAAAAGTCCCATTCATTCATTTTTCTCATAGACGATGTTACATGACTCACAGATGAAGCACCTTTATGGCTCTGTGGACGTGAAACACTCTTGGTTGAATCGTCGGTGCAAAAAGATTAACAACCGAGTTAGAAAATATCCGGTCCTTTAATAAAAAGTTAACTCCCAAGGTGCATTTCAACAAGAAACATCCAATCACCAAGCTTAAAATCCTGTCACATCTGCCTCTAATGGCGAATGCAGCAACTGTGACGCCGAGTTTTGTTCACAAATTCAATGACGAAGCGTTTTGAATTTGCCACCGCTCTGATTTGCGCCTCTGACTGGCTTCTTCTCCATAGCAACAGCAGCCGAGGCTCATGGGTATTGTAGTATTTAGAGCTGTCTGCCAAACAGACAAAACATGATTTTCTCAGAAACTGAGCTGAAATAATTAAAACTGGTGGCCGTAAAATAAACCTTAATGATGGTTACTTTATCCAGGAGAGTCCAGTGTTTCTATGATTATTAACATATTGATGTCGTTTAAAGATGGAAATACAGAATCAAGCTGCATTATGGGGAGTGTCTAAAACTCAGGATATCTCGGCCTCTGCTGCGTCGATTTTTTAAAATATACAGCCCAGACTTCATGGAGCATGGAATTACCCATTTAAATGTAAAACCTCAAAGCAGACATTTTTGTTTTTAACTATTGTGCGTGGTTTAGGATCAACGGGTTGGTCAAGGTGCGTAACCTGAAGAAGAGGATGGACCGCTTCACAGAGGTGGTGGCCGGGCTGAAGGAGGGCAAACAGGAGATGACCAAACAGATCCAGGACCTGGAGGCCGCCGTCGACGCCCTGATGGTCAAAATCAAGGTGGGTGGGGTGGATGTTTGACATGTACGTTATCTGACTCCATATGTGCTATTAAAGCTCTGTATTCAACTATAAAGCCTACATTCCTCCGTATCCTTCAGTGGAAGCTCTTTGTCGTGCTGTTCGCTCTGACGTGTGACGAGTTTTGTTTCAAAAAATAGGAAATCCACCGTTTTGACAAAAGTGCCACCTCCTCTCAGTGAATGATGGACAGCATGAAATTAAACCACACTCGGGTGCAGTTTGACAGACAGGTGGTGCCTCAAGTCCCTGCTTGACGAAATGAGAACAGATTGGATTTTTAAAATATATATATATATATATATATATATATGTGTGTATATATGTGTATATATATATATATATATATATATATATATATATATATATGTGTATATATATATATATATATATATATATATATATATATATGTATATATATATGTGGTAGTGAGAGAGGAAAGGAGAGTTGTGTATATATATATATATGTGTATATATATATATATATATATCTGACATACCATTGTAATGAGATAATCATTCCTCTCCATTTTACCAGTCAGTGGTCATAATGTTATGGCTGATCGGTGTGTGTGTGTGTAGTATATATATATATATATATATATATATATATATATATATATATATATATATATACACACACACAGAATGATAAAGTCCAGGTTGTGATGTTTTTCCAGTTTATATACAGAACAAGAAGCTCTTCATGTGGACAGATAAAGAGATGGTTGGACTTTAAGTGAAAGATTTCTGACATTATGAGCGTCTGATTCAGAGATATTGACCCAAGCTGATGGATTGTCGAGACTCTTGACTTGTTATTATCATGATGGTGTTTGCTGTTGAATTGGATTAAACTGTGTGCTTACTCTGACTTTGAGGCAGCCTTCTTTAGAGATAATCTTACCTATGAATGTCATGAATCTTTAATATCCTACAGGAGATTTTTTATTCTTTTTGGCTTCATTTTCATAATTTAGCCTTGCTGTCTTTCAGGTGAGAGTCTGACAGGTGCTCACAGCGGTAAATGTCGGGATTAGAAGGACAAACGCTGGTAGAGAGACGCTCCCGTCACGTCAGACCCCCCCCCTGCAGCTTTGCTGTAGAGTAACTGGCAGTGGGAGGAAAAAGCTTGCCGTGACAGCAGATGAATATGAATATTCATCTGCTTTGACGCGGCAACACATTTCCCTTCCTCAGGTTTACGCCGCCGCCCCGTGTGTCTGTGCACGCCGTCAGATCGCGCTCTGATGACGCCTGAACACACAGTGACAGTGAACTGTGATGCTCTCAGAGGGTTTCTTTAAGCTCCGGTAGACACCAAGTGAGATGTTATGGTCTGGTGCTTCAGTATCTGTCTGCAGCTCTCACATCCCATAATCACAGGAAAGAACATCCTCAGAGTGGCTATAGACGCTGACAGCTTTACTTTGAAACAGTGTGAACAGGAAATAAAGTTGCTGAAAAAAGATTTTCTTGCTGCCTTAGAAAAGCGTGCTTCAACGTTTTTGCTCGGGCGTTGCTAAGGTGTTTCTAGGTGGTTGCTATGTAGGGATACCTGAACATTGCAGCCATGTGTGATAGCTGAAGAATACGGGCATTAATCTGCTGCTGTAACAGCCTCCACTCTTCAGGGAAGGCTAGCTGCATGCACAGAGGTGGTAAGCGCTGCTGTAATCAATCTAGGTCTTTAAAATGTCAGAAAATAGTGAAAAATGTCACAATCGCAACATCCCAGAGTTGAAGGTGACGTCTTCAAATGTCTTGCTTTGTCCGACCAACAGTCCAAAATCCAAATACATTATATTTACTGTCATAGGAAACCAAGAAAGAAGAGAATTGACAGAAAATAGAGCCTGAACTGAATCTATTATAGAGTTTTCTGCTGAGGTTCACGGTCTGGAGCTGATGTGGTCTTCCTGGTGCTTTATAGGAATACTGTAAAGTCATATAAAGGTTTGGTAAAAAATAAAAATAAAAAAAAATTACCTGAACGCTGCTAAGATGGCTCACGTGGTAAATTCAACATAATGTACATTTCCACAGCACTAATTCCATCAATACAACAACAGTCATGTCAGACTCAGACACCACCCTGCTGCTCTCAGTTCTTTAACAGAAATTATGTACAGGGTTCGTACAAAGTCTTGAAAGTTTGGAAAATGCTTAATGTTACCTGTTATGTTTTCAAGGTTAGGAATATGCTTGAATTCAAATATACTCCTTGAAAACTGCTTGATTTTTCTACATAATCTGGTGTTTCATCATCGACACAGTCACTCATAGAAACCAAACATCTTTTAATATCTGAAATGAAACGATCCCGTCGTCGTATTTGTTTGTTCACCGGGAAACAGAGGAAATTAGAAATAAAAGCCTGTCTCTAATATAAGCCTGTCCCAAAAAGCTTCTCTGCCTCTGAAGTAAATATTTGAGAACGTTTGAACATGATTTAACTATTCAAATAATCTCCTGCAGTCCAGAAACATCTAAATGAGTAGATTCTGATTTCCTGTCCGTCAGAGCACCATCATGACCCGGATTGAGATCGACCACGAGTACCAAGCCCTGGTGACCCGGTCGGAGCAGCTGCTGACCGCCATGCAGAACAAGAAGAAGGAGGAGGAGGAGCGGGAGCGGCTCCGACGCATCCAGGAGGAGATGGAGAGGGAGAAGAAGAGGAGGGAGGAGGAGGAGCAGCGCCGCAAGCAGGAGGAGGAGGACAGGCGACTGTAAGTGGGAGACGGGGGGGTGCAGGTCGGGGTACTTCTTACATGTCGGCCTCTTAACTTTTTGTTTTTCTTTAGCCGAAAATGAAGAGAGCACTGGTCAAAGTTGGCGTGTTTCGACCCGACAGAAACTACTTTTGAGTGAAAAATGCTGCAGTGAACAAACACACTGAGAAGAGCTTTACATAATGAGATTCATTTTTACAGAAGCTGTAAAGTGTTATCAGGCCGGGTTGTTGCTTTTTACATTTTCTGCATTTAGCTGACACTCTTGTCCAGAGTGATTTACAAACGAGTACAGCAGCAGAATAATTTCCCAAAGTCCATCATTACAGGAGAACAATGGCGAGGAGGTCAAAGGTCACGAGCCTCAGTTAGGAGGAAACGTTTTACAGACAGTGTGTGTGTACAAGAATTTAATTAAGTAATTTAAAGAGGTGCTGCACACTTAAACATGTTTATTTGAGCTGTAAACTAAATGATATGACATGATCAATGCTGGTGTTAATGTTGACATTTCTTACCAAGTTTATAAAAGCAGCATTTCATGGGCCACGCCTCCTACAGCTGCTGCTCCCTCACTCCTCTGTTGCTGGGAGAGACGGTTCTAGCTGAATCTGAGGGTGTAGTTCAACTTCAGGATTTGCTGCAGTCAGTTCAGGAGGTTTGACGTCTTCAGCTGTGACTCGTCTCGTCCTGATTTGATCTATAAACACTGGGATTTAGGCAAGATTTGAGGAAAAGGCATAGGACCAGATTATGGACGTAGTGTCTGTGATGTCACCCCATAGACCTTTTGAAATTTGGGAAAAACCACTTAGCTGCTAACTTGGTTCGTTACTGGATCCAAACAATTAGAGATTAATTAGAGAACTGTGAGGTTGAGACACCTGGGAATCAAGCAAACAAACCATCATACATACAAGTAGCTCTCCTACTAACTAAAATGTTATTTAAAAACAAAAAAACCACTCTGACATACACCCAGTGGCCAGTTTATTAGGTACAGCTAGCTGCTAAAACGAATGCAGCTAAATACAACAGTCCTGTAATAAAGTCTCCCTTCATGGAGGTAATAATGTTTAGTTTATGTTACGCTGTTTTAGTTTACAAGAGTTAACGATACAAGACGAGTTTATTTAATCTAATTCATTATGAGATTTTATGATGTAGAGGAGTCGAGTATAAAGCAAACATGGAGTGATCTCTGAGATTTGAGAAGTCATCAGGACTCACTTTTGTTTAAAAAATAGGCAGTTGGTTTGGTTCCAGGGTTTATACAAAGTCTTCAAAGTTTGGAAAATGCTTAATTTGAACCGTTATGTTTTCAAGGTTAGGAATATGATTTAATTGGAATATACTCAATATTTAAAATGAAACAATCCCGTTTTACAGTGCATTTAGTCTTTTTTTTCTTTGTGAATATAAAAATATTGATTGGTGGAGCTTTAAGGCATGTCCAAACTGACTTGACTTTGTGCAGGGCTGCGGGGACATGGAGACCCCATGTAAGACTGTCTGCTTCAGTCTTTCAGTCTTTGTTCAGTTTAACCTGCTATCCTTGACGTGCCCCCCCCCCACCATTTTCCTAAATGGCTCCAACGGTGCGGTTTTGAATCCATCAAGCTCTGCACATGGTTACACGGAAAATTTCATTTCCTGCCCAGATTGTGGCAGGCATATTCCTCACTCAGGGCTGACCCCCATGATCCTCCCCTCCTTCAGCGGTATGGAAAGTCTTTTAGGAGGACTGATGGGGGCCATTGTGTTCGTCACAAACCACTACCCGCTAATATAATACATTAGAGACGACAGCCCCAAATTTTATGGCCCACTTTCCCTTCCCTTTACTCTCCTCCTCCGGCAAGTTATGAACTCCCAAGATGCAGCTGAAGGTCGCAGACTGAAGGTCAGGAGAGCGCTAGCACGGCGAGCTGCATTACAAGACCTTGATAAAGTCACTGACCCTGTAATACCTTGTTTTATAGGATTTCATCAGAGATCCAGTGCCGGTTTAATCCAAACATTATTTATAAGGATGTGTTGAAGAATGCCCGTCGATGGAAATGTCTCCCAGCAGATTTCTGATTCTTTAAATTCCTTAAAGCTGCAGTGCAGAACCTCTGTCTCCCCCTTCTGGCAGTGAGAGTAATTACACAAACACTGATGTTTGCCTACAGGGCAGCTCGCTCAAATCTCCACAGCTCCAAGACAATAATCCTTTATTTAGGTAGAGTAAATGTAATAGTTACATGGAGACAGAGAGCATCGCGTCATACTCTGACAACCACGCCCACCGGAGGGGGAAACAACCGGCGCCACAATCTGCAACCACGAGCTGAAACGCTAACCAAACGCCTGCAGCAGCTAAAAACATTCGATTTTTTTACCATGTCAGAGGATTATTTTAGCACCGTGTGTCCACCAGAGAAGACAAACTCAGTACTGTGGGTCTGTCTCAGCGTCCCTTCTCAAGCTAAGCTACTGTAGTTAGCTAAGGCACTAGCTAACATAATACTGCATAGCTTTCTGATTTAGCCACATTCCACTACACAAGTTGCTTTAGCTTAGCTTACAGCAGTATAGTTAGCCTAAAACTGACATCTGGATATCTGACTGAGCAGTGACTAAATGCTGCTGCACACAGAGACACACTGAGTGTCAGGATCCCACAGAGTTCCCGTTCTTCCTGCTGATGCCTCACGTCTGGATCCACTTTGTCTTTTTAAAGGTTCAGTTTTTGGGTTCAGCAGCTTATAAAAACTTAGTTCTGGGTTCTTCACCCTGTTGGTGGTGCATCCCACCACACAGCAGCTTTTAGGCAGGTTTCTGTTGTTTGCTAGCAGACCGAAGTGACAAAGAGGCTCCTTCACACAATACAAAGTCAATGGAGGGCGATGGATTGTTTTCCCCTCCGGTGTGGGCGGGACTTAAATGCACTCTGTCTCTATAGCCTACTCCAAACATTTTAAAAAGACCAACCTGTCCAAGAGCAGTAAGGCCACATCCTGTCTGCCCTCAGTCCCTGCTCTTCTTTCAGCCTCTCCAACCAGGAACAGCTGCACCGATGGTTCTCCCTGTTAGTTTCTGTTTCTGACTGTAATCCTTCCTCTGAACGCTGAGTTTCAGAAACATTTCTTGGAGCTTCTCAGGTTTTTCCTCCAGACTCCTGGTTGCTGCAGCTCCTCCGTCAAACCAGAGCCGTTTAGAGAAAACTATCTGAAGTCTACGTCAGTCATGTGACCATCGAGCATTTTGAGCTTCTGTTGACGCGACTCTCTCTCTACATGGCTCTGGTTTTACTACCAGTGCTCCAGATTTAAAAACTCCGGTATACTGCGACACAGAGAGGTTTAATCAGCACTGTGTGAACTCGTCTGGCTTGAATTAACTGACGTTCATTTATATGTAAAAGTCCTGCATTCCAGCTTTAAACATTGCAACTACAGAGCCTGGTGTTTTCCTCTCTGTTAGGCATGTGGCTGATGTTTCTATTTAGAGCTGTGTGTGTGTGTGTGTGTGTGTGTGTGTGTGTGTGTGTGTGTGTGTGTGTGTGTGTGTGTGTGTGTGTGTGTGTGTGTGTGTGTGTGTGTGTGTGTGTGTGTGTGTGTGTGCAGCAGCAGAATAACCTTCAATTCCTAGATAACCGCAGAGTACAAGCAGTCAGTTGTTAGGAGAGCAAATGTCAGAGCTGTGGTGCTCTGATAGTTTTCCTGCGAGCGAACGACAGAAATAAAAAGGCAAAGAGCAAGAAAGTAAATAACAGTGAAACAGACGCAGGAGAACATTTCTTTTCTGTTTGATGCAGCAACAGATCCGTCCAAGTGAGGCTCAAACCTTCCAGTTTATTAATTCTTTGAATCCAGCTTCTTAACTGAGATCATTTCCTGCTTTTATTTGTCTGACGTGATAATAAACTGAATATCTTTGGGTTTCTGGATTATTGGTTGAATAAAATAAGCAAATTGACGGCATCACCTCAGACATTTTTCGCCCTCTGTTATAGAACAAACGGTTAATCAAATAATCAGGAAAATAATTGGCTGAATGATCCGAAATGAAAATAACGACACGACCTTCTGAAGGAGGTTTGGCAGCTTTGTAGCCCCTCCAGAATCATGGGTCTTTAACGGCAGTGTAGGTCCATCCATTGATCTGTTGATTGGTTGTATTGGTGACAGAAATCCCAGCATGCAACCTGTCAGAGCAGATTTTAATCTCTAAAAGGCGTGTTGTTTAAGTTTAACATTATAAGCATTACACCATAAATTTCATGACTTATTACAATTTAAATATTAGTTTTAAACATTCAAATTCCATTTTTATCTTTTCAAGTTCACTTAATTTGTCATTTCAACTGTAAATAAAATACAATGAAAGAAATATCGGTCTTTTTAGAACAAGGGTTTAAAAACTTACAACTTAAAAGCATCAAGACAAAAACATAAAACATGTGAAGGGTTTGAGTGCATGAAAACCAAAAGTATCTTCTAATTAAGTGCATATGACACATTAGAAAAATAAGATACACGTATACATATATATATATATATATATATATATATATATAAATATATACCTTTAAACATACAGGATGAGCAAGAAAGCTGGTGGAAGGAGATCAGGTTTATATGTTTTTTTTTCAAACTGTATTTTAAACTCACTCTCAGTTTCATGAATTGTAAATTTATTTGGGTGAAACGCTCAAAATAAATTCTGCTAATGGAGAAATGCTGAGTCGAACACTTTTCCAGTCAGAGAAGAAGAAGAAGAAGGCGTCAGCAGCAATCGGGAGGAAGCTGAATATTGACTTCACTAATCTGACTGTATTTCTCTCGCTCTGTTTCCATCTCTGTCTGTCTCTTGTCTTTTTTAATTTATTCTCCTTCACTGCTCTGTTACACACCTCCATTTCTTTTTCCTTTGTCTCACTCCCTCTGTTCCTCCCTCTCCTCTCCTTTCTTTCTTTCTGTCTCTCCTCTGTTTCTCTCCTTTTCCTCCATCAGGAAAGCAGAGATGGAGCTGAAGAGGAAGCAGGAAGAGGAGGAGAGGAAGAGGAGGGAGGAGGAGGAGAGGAGGATTCAGGTGGGTGTCGGGTCGTTCGCTGCAGGCGTCCTGCAGACAGGAGCCTCTGTTGTTTTAACCCAGCAGCTGTTTGCTGTTTGTTCAGTACAGAGGTGTAAAAATAAGAGACAAACTGGTTTTGAGATATTTTGTCTGTACGGCCTCGCTGACTTCAGTCTTGCAAATGCCAACACACTGCTGTGTGTGTGTGTGTGTGTGTGTGTGTGTGTGTGTGTGTGTGTGTGTGTGTGTGTGATGGAGAGAGAGCGGGTTTTGTGGTTCGCTGGGTTTTATGTTTATCAGCCGGCATGTCTCCGTCCGGCCCATCTGTTGCCGTGGCGGCAGGTTCCTATGGTTCCCCGGGGCGTCGACCCGGCCCACATCAAGTGCAGATTTTAGCGCCGAGCGGCGGCCGTTCAGATCAAAGCTGCTGGCCGGGGGCCCGGAGCCTCAGGCTGGGTTACCCACAAACCTCCTGCACCTCCACCAGCGCAGAGCTGTCGGGCTTCTCAGCACGTTTGCTCTCCTCTAAATATTCATGGCTCCCTCTGCAGACTCCGACAGGGCTCAGGATTTAAGGAGAGGAGGTGACATCAGTCACTCTGTGAAACGAAAGTTTTATTTCTCTCTTTATCCAGATGCTCTAGTTATGATCCAAAATATGATGTGAAGCTTTTGGAGGTGATGTCCCTGTCATTAAACGACCGTTGGTGTGAAACCACAGTTCAGATCTTTAACTTTACACACTTTGATCAGAAACATCAATCTAAAAATAGATTCAGTGCAGCAAAGACATGATTCTGCTGCTTTATCAGCTGATCCAATAAAGATAACACTGTCAGTCCAGGAACTTGTTTCATAATAGGGATCTCAAATGTTTGACAGATGATTGCAGATGCATTTGTGAGTCACACAGGGGTCTCGTGTGCTCATGCATGGGCCGAAAGTGCCGTTTGTTTTATTAGTGAAACGTGTCAAAGTGAACATGAAAGGAAATGATCTCATGCTGCAGATCACAGGTTTTACTGCAAATGTAATAAAAGTAGTAAAACACCTTCAGTGTCTCAGAGGGAGCTGAGCGACGTCTGATAAACGTCCTCGAGTGATGTCACTTGAGTCGCGTCGGTTGGGGCTGAAGATGAAAACAGTCTGTTGGTGTGGAGTTAGAGAGACCAGACCTCTGCAGCCCGCTGCTCCTCTCTGCTGCAGGCTACATTAGCCGCTAGCTAGCATATGAATGCCGCCTACATTACCCACAATGCAACTCAACCTGCAGACAGTTCAGTCGGAGATTCAGGTGTGAGAGAGTCGCGTCAACAGAAGCTCAAAATGCTCGATGGTCACATGACTGACGTAGACTTCAGGTAGTTCTCTCTACACGGCTCTGGTTTGACGGAGGAGCTGCAGCAACCAGGAGTCTGAAGGAAAAACCTGAGAAGCTCCAAGAAATAACAGTTGAATCTCCGACTGAACTGTCTGCAGGTTGAGTTGCATTGTGGGTAATGTAGGCGGTTGGTTTTGACAAAGAAGAAAACAGATGATGGCTCTGCTGCATTCATTTTAAACTGTCCATCGTGAGTCTGACAGTGTTATATTTGGTCAAATCACACAAACAGACACTGATGAAACGCTCTCTAAAACAATCACAACAGTTAACCAGCAGGCAGCTGCCCTTTTCAATCAAACTGTCTCCCTAAAGTATTTTATTATAGAATTTACCATTAAAAAAACACGGCCATGATCTGCTGGCTTGATAAAGAACAGCCTGCAGAAGTCAGAACATGAACAGCAAACAGCAGCTTAATATATTAAAATGGTGTGAAGTGAAAGATCACAAGTGCTCTTCAGGTCTTCACCAGCAGCAGGCTTCACCCCGAACTGTTTCTCTACTATAGAGTATCTGAAACGCGGCCCTCAGGCTCTGAGGTGTGGCCATCAGGAGTCCGACAACAGCGTAACAAACTCTGATTGTTACTGAGAAGGACTAAGAACAGAAAAAGTGTCAAGACTGTTAAAATACAAAGGGTCAATTATTCCTCAGTAGTGTTTCAAATAGAGATGAACTTCAGAGCCCCTTCAGGTCCTCGTGTCCTTCCTGAGTCGGCCAAGGAGCCGTTTGACTTATGAAAGCTGTTTAATGAAGAAAGGAAAGGAAGCCGGAGCATTAATCATCCGGTGTATTCGTCCCTTCGCTCGCCGTCCCTCGTTCCTTCTTTAATGAGCAGGACGGAGGAGATGAAGTTTGGAGGAAGGTTGAAGGGCGTGTGTGTGTGTGTGTGTGTGTGTGTGCGTGTGTGTGTGTGTGTGTGTGTGCGTGTGTGTGTGTGTGTGTGTTCATGCTACTGCATCGATCTGGAGTTTTCTGCTTCTGTGAATACAAACAAGTTACTGGGTCCACTGCATCTGTTCAGTTAGCTCAGATATGTTGTGTGTGTGCACATGTATGAACAGAATTCTAGTATTTGCGGTCATATATAGTGTATCTGTGTCTGCAACTAATGATTATTTTTATTATTGATCAGTCTATTGAGTGTATCTTAGATTAATTTAAAAAAAAAAAGTGACGTCTATAAATTTCTTGTTTTGTCGGATCAACAGACTCAGTGTACTGTGATATAAAACACAGACAAGCAGCAAATACTCACATTTTAGAAGCTCAAGAAGTTTTTTTGCTTCATAAATGACTTTAATAATTATTCGATTACATTTGATTGACAGAAAAATACAACAAAGTTGGAAATGTTGTCCTACACGTGCAAATTTAACTGTATAAATCTTTCTTTAAAACAACAACAGCAGACAGTTGTGCCGGTCTGCAGCGCTCTGAAACCTGAAACCAGTTTAACCAAAGCGACTAGATGAGACAGTGTATCGTTTCCATAGCAACGACTCTCTGTACGTCCATCCTCACTGACGGCTTTTCAGGCTCTTTTTGTAGCTGGATATATTTTTTGTAGCGTCTTAAAATCTGAAGGATAGTGATAGAAAAAAATGAGTGGGTCGCGATGACCAGCTGACTTCGCTACGAGCTGATTGGCTGTTGAAACAGGTGACCTTACGTTCTAAAACCAGCTGCTGGCGACAAGCTGAGTCTCAGGTGTTGCATCAGCCGGCTTGAGTCGAGCTGAGACGGGCCGGTTCACTCCGCTGCAACTTTTCCTGCGACGTTCTAAAACGGTTTTGTCTCGTCATGAATCTTTAATCTGAACTGGCCTTAATGCTCGTTCTTTAAGGGCCTCAAAACGCAGAACCCTGAGGAATCCTGGGAAACATTTCTGGCACACACGGAATGAGCATCCAGTTCTCTCATAACATCCGTGGTGTTGCTGCTTTCAGCTGTAAAATAAGACTGTCCCATATTTTTCCGTCAGTGTTGTGTTGCAGCAGTGTGACTAGCCAATCACAGCCCACCTTAAACAAAACAGCAGGTTGTTTTTTGAAATTCAGAGACGGTACAGTTTGTCTGCATGTCAGATACTTTAAAATGAGCGTTTCCAAAATTCAGAACTGAGAGCGCAGCGTGAGGCTCCAGCCGTGCTGAAGTGGATCTGGCAGATATTTTCCACCTGCAGATGGAGGACAACTCTGAGGAGTCAGAAACTGAATTGGCAGTTAACTCCAACACTTCTACACATGAACATATGCTAACAGCAGCACACACACTCCAGCTGGGCAACCAATGAATCACTTCTCACGCAGCACAGGCAGCAATATGTGTGTTGTGTGATGTGTGATGTGTGTGTGTGTGTGTGTGTTAAGGTGGAGATGGAGGTGCAGCTGCAGGCGGAGCGGGAGGAGGACGTGGCTCGGCAGGCCATCCTGGAGCAGGAGAGGAGGGACCGGGAGCTGGCGCTGAGGATCGCGCAGAGCGAGGCCGAGCTCATCCCCGAGGAGGTGCAGAACGACTCGGGCCTGCGCAGGTGACTCACAGCTGCTGTGGTGCTGTTTCACTGCAGCATCTTCACTGTCTTATGTTTGCTTTTATGTTTCGTTTCGATGCTGTATCATGGAGGGGCTGGTGGGGAGTAGGGGGATCATTTTCCTGCCTCAACAAGCTTCAACATGCAGACTCTGTCTCTTTAAGCTCAAGGAGGTCTGGAGGACAATATGTGTTTAAAAAGGGAAGAGACACCAGTGAAATGGTCATAAGTGGCTTTAAAAGCTGGGTATCAAAGCTCAACTCTACCAACTGAAATGTATCTGAGTATCAAAATCTGCTAGAAGTCGAATGTCTGGTCAGATTTATGCTGTATTTTATTCAGACAAAGTTCTTAGTGTTGAAGGAAGTATTATTTTGGTGTCTGTACAGACACTCGGGTATATTATAAGATGTTTAGTAGTAGCCTCGGAGCTCGCTCAACGAGATAAAAGTCTGGAGGAGATGTTTGATTATCGAGCATCAACTCTTCTGAATCCCTACAGACCCTGAACCTTCTACTCCAGTTAAAAATCATATAGATAAAAAAATATGAATTAAATAAGCAGTCTCATCAGATAACTCCTGGACTTGTTCTGTACTCTGAGTCCAGTATGCAGTGTGACAGGGTTCAGGTTGGGTCCTCAGTCTGTCAGGACAAAGTCTAACGATACGATTCTCAAAGTATGTTTTCCGTGTGGGTTCAACGTTCACTTGCTGTAGATTGAAAAGCTCTGAATGTTTTATGATGCTGAATTGATTATGCATCAGAATCTGTCAACAGCAAGAGGTTGAGAAGCAGTCAGACTTCCTGTTTCTCACTGTCACAGTTTGACATTTTGTAGCCTGGAAGTTTCTGCTGGACTGCGACTGACTCTTTGCTCTTTTTCCAAACCAACTTCCTGACAGAAGCTGTTCTATAGATCCGTCTCAGACTATCTCCGTACTGGAGGAGCCATCGTCTCCACTCGATCCTGTGTTTAACCATTTCTCTTCTTCTTCTTTGTTTTCTTTTTTTCTCTCCTCTCAGTAACGGCTCCTCAGTTCCATCGTCCCCAGAGAGAGCAGCGTAAGACCCGGCGATTTAACCCTTTAATTTAATCTCCAATATCCCACCTGCCCTTGACCTTTCAATCCATAACCACCACCCCCCCGCATGCTGTAACAATCTGCCAGCCGAGCACCGCCCCCCCGAGTCTAACAATGAGATGCTGATTGCAACTAACAGTCGCTCCAGTTTAATACAAAGCACTTTTATGTTTTAACAGAACAGTAGAACCTTTTATTGTCCACTTTTGACCAAAGTAATTAGCACCAGTTTTAATTGTAGCACCAACGTGATTGTCACCCACCAGAAACGTGATCGGGGCCGAATTCATCAAACTTCTGAGGACTTTATCTAAAAATGATCTGAAGAGTAAAAATGTTCTTTGCTAATAATGAAGAAAAACATATGTTTATATGAAATGACTCACTCTTACTTACAGCAAAGTGAGCAGCCTTTCTGACTTTATGACTCCTCTCAAATTCAAATTCAAATAAGCTTTATTGGCATGACAGATTAGTAATCTATATTGCCAAAGCAGTACAGAAATATAATAAAGGCATTAATTAGCATAAATAATAATAAAACAAACAAAGAAAACACTGGTAGCTGTAATCCTTATATACAGGTGGAATCACTCTCCTTGTGCTGCTGTTACAGTTCGATAGTTTGCCAAAGACAATAATAAAAACCCACCAGGATACATGTTTAATGTTTCCTGTCAGGTCGCCTGATGATGTCTGGTGTCTGTCCTGTAGTTACCACCTGTGGCCACAGAGGCCGCTCTTCAGCAAAAGTCTCATTTGAAATAAATTCCTTAAAGAGCAACTTAACACTGTTTTTTAGTCCCTAATTGATAGTATGACACAGTGACTGACTTTACTCATTTTAAAAAGTGTATTTAGTGTTTAGATACTTTTAGAGTGTTGTTTTTTTTAAGACTATTTTCAGATAAATAGCTTTTATTCTGAGGTTTATTCGAGTTAAAGTGAAGAATTTCTACTTTTATCTTTGTCCCTCTCAGCAGTTTGATGAATTCGGGCCGTGTCCTCTGATCAGTTTGGAAGGAGAATCACTCCTCGCTTGATGAGATGAGTGGGAGAGGAATCACCTTTCCGTCTCTTGATTGGTTTGTTATATCGTTCAGTGCTGCTCCGCCTTATAATCCTATAATCCTCTGTTCACAGCACCGCTGGAACCGCGAAGCTCACGAACTTGACCATGTAGGTTCCCTTTCAGTACCAACACACCAAACACCTTCAGGACACTGTGTGATGTAGATTTGCAGGACTTGTGTGTTTTTTAAAGGTATATTTAGAGAGGCTGCACTCCACCGGAGTCTGCAGTGATTTCCACCATCTGTTTTGCTCGGGAACACGAGCGGTGAGAGGTTGAAGCAGTTCAGCGACGCATCCTGAAATGTAAAAGTACTCGCTTCAGTTTTCACGGCAGAGCGTCGGCCCGCCGGCCTCAGCCTGGCAGCCTCCCTCGCACTCCTCTCTGCACTTACCCTGAAGCGACCCGCATACAAAGTCACTCTGAAAGTTGAAATTGATGCTTCACGTCATGAGTCAGCTGTAGTAGTGGCCACATTACACTGTTACACACTTAGAGGATGCTGGAGTGGTGCATCGTAGTACTTTATACAGCAGCTGCTTCCAATCCGAACTCCTCTTCTTCTCTAAAATGTGTTTTTTTTCTTCACACTGCAGTGCTCTTTTCAAAGTAATATCACAACAGTATTTTCAATGTTTTCCCTACAAACTGACTGAAAATCTAGAAGTAAAAGTAGCAAAACATCCTCAAGGATAAAACTGTAAATCCAGCTGCCTTTGACCAGGTACTAATAGATTTCCTACTATGTGGAAGACCAAAAAAATCTTCATGGACAGACAGAAGAATCCAACATGGAGAACATTTAAACCATTTAAACAAGCTGAATGGGTCCTGATGAGTAAATCAGACACGAAGAAGAACATGAACAAAGGCAGAGAGAGACTGTTGTTAACTACTGTGTTAAAACAAACTAACTTTTTCAAACTTGGGGCCGTCGTGCTTTTTAGGGAAGAGATGGCGAAGGAGATGACTGAACTTCTGGCTCGGTGGGTAAAACTCGTTCCTAAAAACTACACTTCTGTCTTCAAGTGAAAATCTACACAATCGATCGCTTCATTTTTCTCTAAATTGACCAAATTTGTGATTTAAAACCAGAATATGTGATGCAGGAATCCTCTTAAAGAGTCCGGTTGATTCTGTTGATTGTTGATCAAACTCTCTGATTATCAGGGTTAATTCCCTCATTAACATTTAACATCCACCGACAGTTACTGATCGTTTTTCTGCTGCACACCTTTTCTCTCACCTGCTTGTTAAATGGCGTTTGAGCTGCTGTTTTTGACTCGTCTTCCAGTGCAGATGAAACAACACCTGGTTTCAAGTCTGCAGCTCCAACCAGTTTATTGATTTAAAGGTGCGATCTGTAACTTTACCGCCTTCAAAATGCAGCAGTTTATTCACTTTGTTGTTGTATGTAGTGAAAATATAATCAACTTAGCAACAAACTATGTTATTTACTGTAATAGTACTGTGATGATATAAGGATTCAGGAGTGGTGCGACTTGAAAAGCCTGATTAATACTTATCAATAAGGCATAGAAAGTTTCCAAGCACTGGATGCTGCAGCAACTTTAGGCCTCAGGAGTTGAGATTTTTCCATTTTTTAACAAGCCAAAAGCTGTTTAGTGTTTTTGAGGGTCTTTGGCACATAATTAACAGTTTATTTGGATTTTCTCTCACTTTTTATGTTCTGAAGCATGTTCAGAGATGTCCTCACTGCCTTCTTGCATTAGAAAACACAACCGTTGGATGTGTGGTGACAGAATTCAGGTTAAAAGCATCTGATCTGCTTCTGACTTCTGGCTGTTTTATGGTAAAAAAAAACCAACCAACCAAAAATGGTAAAAACAGAACTTGAACCATATTTAGTGTTTCACCACACACCACCATACTGATACTGTGTAATAATGACATTAATTTCACCTTAAACGTCATTTAAAAGGTGCCACCAGCAGCCTGGTTCACATTCACACAGTTTTGTATTTAATTCCCATTATAACCAGTCAAAGGCCCGACCCTTCATGTGGTCGACCATAGAAATTAGAGCCAAATCCACAGATATTAAGAGTTTTTCAGCTGATTATACTTGAAAATAAAATAGAATTAGTTGAATATTGGCTTTTTCCTGCTGTTGTTAGGAGCTTCACTGCTGTAAACCAACCTTCAACAGCTCCGGGTATCAAAGACCTGCCGATAAAATCTAAAATCAGGACTGATAGGAAGCTACAACCTGTATGTTGAATGCTGAAGTCTTTTTTAGCGCAGCTGTAGATTAAAGTGAAGCTCAAAGGTAAATTTTCTCTCCCACTTCAGGGGAAATTAAATGAAAATCTTCCAGGTGACGTCTGAATCACCTCCTGTTTGTCTGGTAGAGGTGAGATTTATAATCTTTAACCGCTGATGGTCTCAGCAGGTCAAAGTTGACTTGTTGCCACAGTTACGCTGCACCTTTACTGAGCTAAATGGTGTTTCCCACTCATGTTCCTCTGTATTAGTGCAGGTGTGAATGAGTGATGTCCGTTGAAGTCCTGCCAGTCTCTCCTCCTGGTTCCTCTGTTCGTCTGTCTGTGGCTAATTGGCTCAGGCCGCCTCTCACTACGCCACAAACACAGCAACAGGAAGTAGGAGCAGAAGGTGACTGCGGCGCTCAGCCGCTTAGCTCGCTGCCAAAGCCACCGCGGGCTTCTGGGAACATGGTACAGCCGCCCGGGTCCCAGGCCAGCTCCCGCTAATCATGAAACGCAGAGCCACCCAATAGGATTAGAGGACCAGCAGGGTCCCGCCTCCAACTTCCCGGTGTTCTAAAAAGGGCAAATCCCGGTCACGGATTAATCAGGCCTGTCAGCAGCGCCGCGGAGGAGCGAGCAGCATGCCAACAGCACGGCCCACAGCTGGAGAGGAGCTGTACGCTTTATACTGTCAAACGGTCATTCATTATTTACTACAGTGAGCTGCCACTTCACTCCTCCACTCCAGCAACTCCACGCCGTCATACCAGAGGCGCTTTTTGACTCCCTGGCGACTGAAACAGCATGCATTTTAATGATGTCGTTCTCAAACCCTCTATAGCTCTGTTGTAGCAATCTTTGTCTTTCCTTTCAACAGCGATGCTGCTGATCCGACCCCCCCTTCTCTCCTCGCTTTCACCTCAACTCATGCAACGAACCTGTAGCTGCAACACACCGCTGTTAACTCGTATCTGTTGTGCTAAATCTGTGATTCTTGTTCCTTTTACTCTGATGACTCTCAGGTGGGTGGAGTTTACTGTAAAAGGTGTTTCAGGTACTATCGCCATCTCAGATGTCCAGCATTATGCATCTGTTCACCATCGCTGCAACTTCAGCCTAAATTTTAAACGTTTGTCTTTCGTGTTCGAGCCATAGCTCTGTTGTTTTTAAAGGATCATTTTTATTTATGTTCTGTCTTACCTTTGTAGTTTTGGACGTCTTTTTTATTGGCAATAACAACAATTTAGTCACCAAGTTAATAGCTGAGATCTGTGAACATTGTGACGTCACTAAAAAAGAAAATCTCTAATCTTTGCTTTTTTCTTATGAATTACTGGAAATGTTTGCCTTCTCAGGTCTCTAAACATCATTCAAATGAACCAGTTTAAATAAAAACTAACATTCTGGCCATCGCCCTATTGGTTATGTTAGCATCATCCTCACCAAAGTAATTTCTTACATCTTTCTAAGCAGCTACATTGCAAAAAATAGATGTAATGGGTCACCAGGTTGGACAAAAAAGCCATTTTCAGATCTTCAGTGATCTGAAAATGGCGGCGCGTGAACAACGCGAGGCTCAGCGTCTCTCCAGACTTTGCAAATTAGCGGTGTTAAGGCGGGGTAAGCGCGGAGGACTACGAGCTAAGCTAAAGCTAACACCGCATCGGCTCCCTTTACCCAGCATTTTCCTCGCTAATGTCCGGTCTCTGGCGAATAAAATGGACGAACTACGACTCTGCATCACCAACAATAAACGGATTATGGACTCCAACGTCATGATTTTCACAGAGACATGGCTAAACAGCAGTTTTCCGGACGGTGCTATTGAGTTAGCAGGACGCCACACTCACCGTGCAGATAGGACTGCAGATGACTCCGGTAAAACCAGAGGCGGAGGATTGTGCATTTATATAAACAAAGCTTGGTGCACAGACTCTGTTATCACCGAGAGACACTGTTCACCTAATGTGGAGTTTCTCATGGTTAAATGTAGACCTTATTATCTCCCAAGAGAACTCACGTCAGTTATAGTTACTGCTGTATACACACCACCAGATGCTAATGCTAAGCTTGCAATGAAAGAACTACATGCAGCCACTAGCAAACAGCAGATAACACACCCAGAGGCTGCTTTTATTTTTGTGGGTGACTTTAATCACTCCAACCTGAAGACAGTACTCCCCAGATTTCATCAACATGTTTCCTGCCACACTAGAGGAAACAAGACCCTGGACCATGTTTACTCCAACATAGCTGGAGCTTACAAAGCTACACCCCTCCCCCACATAGGACAGTCAGACCACCTATCTCTGTTTCTCTCCCCTAAGTACTCACCACTTATCCAACGTGTGAAACCCACATGAGGACAATAAAAGTGTGGCCAGAGGGGACTGACTCTGCGCTGCAGGAGCGGTTCAAACACACAGACTGGAACATGTTTGCCACTCAGGCAACCTGTCACTCCCACACAGACATTGAGAGCTACGCTTCCTCTGTACTGGACTACATCTCCATCACCATAGACAGTGTCACCACCCAGAAGCAGATCACCATGTACCCAAATCAGAAACCCTGGATGAACAGGGATGTCCGTCTACTGCTGAAGGCCCGCAACATCGCCTTCAGATCAGGAGATGTACAAGCCTACAGTACAGCCAGGGCTGACCTGAAACGGGGCATCAAGAAGGCCAAGCACTGCTACAAACGGAAGGTTGAGGCGCACTTCTCCAACTCCAACCCCCGACGTATGTGGCAAGGCATTCAGGTCATCAGTGACTACAAGCCCAACCACCCCTCCCTCCCATCCTCTGATATCTCCTTTCTCAACGAGCTCAACAATTTTTACGCTCGTTTTGACAAGGACAACCAGGAGCCTGCATCCAAGACAGAGCTGACTGCAGATCACCAACCCCTAACACTCTCCCCCACTGATGTCAGAGCAGTGCTGAGCAGGATCAACGCACGCAAAGCTGCTGGCCCCGATGGCATCCCTGGACGTGTGCTCAGAGCATGCTGGGGAGCTGGCGGGGGTCCTGACGGACTTATTCAACATGTCCTTGGCCCATGCAGTTGTGCCGACCTGTTTCAAGACCACCTCCATCATACCAGTACCAAAACACTCCACTCCAACATGTCTCAACGACTACCGCCCAGTAGCACTCACCCCCATCATCACAAAGTGTTTGGAGCAGCTGGTTCTGGCACATCTCAAATCTTGTCTTCCCCCCACCCTGGACCCCCACCAATTTGCCTACCGCGTGAATAGGAGCACAGAAGATGCAGTCTCCATAGCGCTGCACTCTGTCCTCTCACACCTGGACAATGTCAACACATATGCCAGAATGCTTTTCATAGACTTCAGTTCAGCATTTAACACTGTCATCATCCCCTCCAAATTAATCACAAAACTGACAGATCTGGGCATCAGCGCTCCTATTTGCAACTGGTTGTTGGACTTTCTGACCAACAGGCCTCAACGTGTTCGGTCAGACCACCACTACTCCTCCACCCTCACCCTAAACACTGGTGTATCACAAGGCTGTGTGATGAGTCCGTTCCTCTACTCCCTCTTCACTCACGACTGCAGACCTGTACATGGCTCTAACATCATCATCAAGTTTGCGGATGACACCACAGTGATTGGCCTCATCAAGGACAACAATGAATCAGCCTACAGAGAGGAGGTGGACCGCCTGGCTGTGTGGTGCGTTGAGAACAACCTGTTGCTCAACACCAATAAGACCAAGGAACTCATCGTGGACTTCAGAAGGAATGCTGACACACACCCACCCATCCATATCAACGGTGTGGTGGTGGAGCGTGTGACCAGCTTCAAATTCTTGGGGATCCACATCTCGCAGGACCTCACCTGGTTGACTAACTGCTCCTACCTGGTTAAGAAGGCTCACCAGCGCCTCTTTTTTCTGAGAAAAACCACCTCTCTTCAGACATCCTGGTGAACTTCTACCGTTGCACCATCGAGAGCATCCTAACCCACTGCATTACAGTTTGGTATGGGAATTGCTCTGTCTCGGACCGGAAGGCGCTGCAGAGGGTGGTGAAAACTGCCCAGCGCATCTCTGGAGCCTCACTTCCTGCTATTGAGGACATCTACAGGAAGCGTTGTCTTAGGAGAGCAAAGAACATCAGAAAAGACTCCTGCCACCCAGCACACACTGGGTGGCAGGAGTCTTTTGTTTGCCCTCCTGCCCTCTGGGAGGCGCTATAGGAGTCTCCGGACCAAAACCACCAGGTTCAGGAACAGCTTTTTCCCATCAGCTGTCTCCCTGCTGAACTCTGCCCCCTGACGTCTCCCCCCAACACACACACACACACACACACTTACCAACCCCCTTGGACCAAACTTGAATGACATCACTGCACTATTAAGTACTTTTTAATCTGCTTGCACTAAATAATACCATTGCACAACTGTACATTCAAACCGCACATTCTGCACTTTATGTATACTTTCTGTATATACTGTAAATATTCATGTACCCTGTATATTTATATTCATTATGTTATTCTACTGCTTATGCACTTCTGGTTAGATACTATCTGCATTTCGTTGCCTTGTACCTGTGACATGTGCAATGACAATAAAGTTGAATCTAATCTAATCTAATAAGGTTTTACAGGAAGTGATTATGACCTGTCCAGAACTTGGTGTAACAACATCCACACCACTGCACCATCACAGGCGTTTTCACTTATAGCTGATTACACCTCTGTTCTGCTATACTGCGTCATTTGTTTTAGACAAAAAGGGAGTGGTGACAATGACAGAAGTTGATTAATAAATAAAACATTACATATGGTGACAGTGACAATACTGTACATTAATGTCATTGTAGCCTGTGTGTTAATGTTAGCACAATGGAGACGACAATTCCCATCACCCTACAACCTACTGTAGTGAAGTTTATGAGTGGTTTCAGATTTTTTCCCCACTGTAAATTCATATTTCACATTTTTTATTCCCAATGTTACTGAAGCCAAATATTATTTTCTTCAGTTTGGTCAGTTTGGTATGTTGAAAGGCACTAAATACTACACTACCCATAAGCCTCATTGGTTGTCACTATGGACAAGATGCCAGTAAAGTACTGAATTGATCCAAAATCCCAAAG
>VMKM01002181.1:0-84554 GCA_008360985.2 Macquaria ambigua | reverse complement strand
TCTCTCTCTCTCTCTCTCTCTCTCTCTCTCTCTCTCTCTCTCTCTCTCTCTCTTCTATCTGATTTTATTTGTTGTCCTTCCTCGCAGCGTTTGTCAGTCCTCCACCTCTCTCATCTGTCTTCCACTTTCTTCCATCTCCTCCTGCAGCGATCCATCTCTGTTTCTCTGCTGAGACTAACCCTCTTTTTGCTGGCTGTGTTCCCTGAACCCTCTCACCCACTGAGTGCAGCATGCCTGTAAAGGTTGATGCTAATAATACTGAGGTCTCACTCAGAGCCCTCCACCACTGCTGCACTTGTAAATACTATAATATCACTGTAGTATTACTGTTGCTCCTCTTAAAAATAAGAGGTAAATACATTACCCCCTTCCAAACCAGTAGGTAAACATCTTATTTAAACCTTATTAACTGTGTTGGCTGCGGTTCACACTGTGAACTCTGACCTTACCTGCCTCTCTGCCTAACTCAGCCATCAGAAATATCTCCGCCAGAGAAATGTAATGTGTAGTACCTTGGAGTTGGCTTGTATTGAGTTGTTGGTGAGGCGTTATCCTGCCTTGAGTTGTACCTATCCCTAAAATGGTGTCGTTTTTTTTAAAGTTAATGCACAGTTTAAAGGGCAAACCACCGGTCGAATGCCATTACGTCGTGTCATGTGACACTCGTAGGTTATAGCGGGACACGTCGGACAGACAGATGTATTAGTCAAGATGCTATAGTCCAGATGTGATGATCCAAAACACACGAAAGAATGTGATGAGTTTGCTGCTTTTCTTTTCTTTTCTGTTAGTGCTGCAACAAACCATTATTTTCACGATTAATCGTTTAGTCTATAAAATGTCAAGACAAGATGTCCCAGAGCCCAAAGTGACGTCTTCAAATTGCTTCTTTTGTCCGACCAACAGCCCAAAACCCAAAGACTCTTCATTTACTGTCAGAAAGGACAAAGAAAAGCAAGAAATCTTCACATTGAAGAAGCTGGAACCAGCAAACGTTTGATATTTTTGCTTGAAAAATGACTGAAACGATTAATCGATTATCAAAATAGTTGGCAATTAATTTTCTTTCGATCTCGGCTAATCGTTGCAGCTCTAGTGTCAACATAGGGGGAAAATGACAGCAGTGTATTCTCCCAGGATGACGCGCGTCAACCCACATAGGAAATAATAATGGCTGGTGTTTTGAAGCATCACGCCAACATAGAGGCTTTACTGCTCTGAAAGTTTAAAATGCTGCTGGTGCAAAAAAAAATGTAAATAAAATAATAAAAAATACTATGATAGAACAAAATAATACATCAATTCATCAAATAAAATTCCTGAATTTACCTGATGAAGGTCCTACTGTAGGACCGTAACGTTGTCAATAAATTGAGCATTAAAGTTCAGTCGTGACCAACAAACTGAGCGAACTCCATTCACTGATGAAGACTGTGAGAATCTCCAGAAAAAGCCACCAATTGGACCTGGAGTTAAGATTTTTTTTTGTCATTAATGAAGTTAGTATAAGTGATTGACAGTGTTTGTTTTTGATCCTGCCTGCATGTCATTAAGACTTTTCAAAATGTAATGAAACATAGTGAATAAAAGAACAAAACGTTTTTATTTTGGAAGCTTCAGTCGGACAACATCAGTATCACCCTACAAAAGCTATACTGGTCAAGCGCTACTGTTCTGTAGCTTTCCTCTAATGACAACCGATGGATCTATGGGGGATCAATACAGCCTCGGGGGAGCTTAGCATTTGACAGCTGATGAGATCTCAAAGGATTTAGCTCGAACCCGGACGCTGTAATAGGGTGACCCATGACTCTGACCCTCACAAGCAGGAAATATTGACGAACCTTTCCATAGCTCCGAACAGGAAGAGAAACATGCCGCGCTGAATGAGAGGAAAGGTTTACAGAAAGGGTTGCTTTAATAGCAACGAACAACTAGAGTTCTTACTAATTACTTAGTTACTTCTTTTAAATTTTAACTTCTTTACCAAAGCATAATGGGGCAATTAAAGTTACAAACAAAATGTCATGGCGGGTTTCTTAGACCACTCTTATTTTCAAATATAAACAAACAAAATATAAACAAACAAAGACTCTAAGGAACGTTTCTGTCATTCGATAAGCTTCAAAAACGTGCTTATTTATGAGTTGAAAGGTCTTTAACCTCTTCCAGATGAGTTTATTCTGCACAGTGAAACACTGATTAAATAAACAACAATAAAATACAAGGCTAATAATCAGAAGGAGGAAAGGAGCAGATCATGATGGTGAAATGAAGAGAATCCTTTAAACTTTAAAGATGTATCACCTCAAAAAAGAGAGACAAAAAGCAGGCCTGTAGGGTTTTACAGCATTTTAAATGTCCAGGAATACACTTAAACAACCAAAACCCTTCAATCTGATAAGTAATGATGCTAATGTGGAAGTGAAGAGCAGCAGCCGGCTGACTGAGAGCTGTAATGGTCTCTGGTCCTGTGTAAATATTTACAGGAAGGGGGTTTGAACCGTTTATCGGACAAAACAAGTTAATTGAAGACATCGACTTAGGCTTTAGTAAAATATAACAGGCACTTTTCACTATTTTTCACATTTTATAGACTAGGGCTGTTGAATTTGCTTTGCTCGCTAGTGTCCTCCATTTTCGTATCATACAACATAACATTACTAGCTCGGTTTACTGATGGGTCAATAGGGCATGCAAGAGATCGAGCTGATGGTGAATCTTTAGAGCGCCCTCTGCTGGATCGCGAGGCGAACTGCTTCAAAAGGTCTGTTGCACTAACAGACTTTAAATTTTGAATTCGAACAAGTCATCACAGTTCGAATATGAACTTTTTTCCCCACGTTCGAATAAAAAGGAACAGCTCTTTATAGACCAAGTGATCAATTGATGTAGCGATCTATCGGCTAGTTGGGTTCTTGATGTTGACTGAGTGGTAAATTAGTGCAGGTACCAACTGCTGATCTAGTTTAGTTTGGTTTCACATGTTTCTAAAGTGGTAAATGTTTGACTGCGAGCAGAAGTGAGGAGACAAACACACCACAGAGAAAGGTGTGTGTGTTTATTAGAGAGAGAGATATTTAGAGAGAAGTTTCAGCTTTCATTTTAATTCACCTCTTTCCACATCAACTTTTCTCCTTTTTTTTATCTTCTGAATAATTCTCTCACTCTCACTCTCACTCACCTTTCCTCTGGTGTGTTTATCTTGGCCTGCTCGTCTTCTCGGGATTCACCATCAATCCTCTCTGTGCTCTTACTCTGTGTGTGTGTGTGTGTGTGTGTGTGTGTGTGTGTGTGTGTGTATATTATTTGACTCTCCAAACTCCATCTCCTTCTTTGGCAAAGCATCTCGCAACACCTTCCCGTCGTCCGTTCCTCTTCTCGTCTCTGCTGTCTGTTCTTCGGTCTCTCACACTCTTTGTCTTGTTCTCGCCTCCACATTTCATTTAAATGTCTCTCGCCCAGTTATTAAATATTCCTCCCTCACCAGCCTTCTGCTGCTGATAGATAATGAATCATGACTCTTTTTAAATGAAAATCTCCTAAAACTGTTTGATCCACGCCTGCAGGTTGGCATTGTGAAAGAGAAAGCTGCTTAAAGATCAAATGCGTTTGGCCTCGACAAGTGACTTGACTGAAAGATTTAATAGATTTGAAAACCAGCTTCAAACAGCTCTGATGGTTTTTGTTATTCTTTTACCTCCAGTTTAAATCTATGAAGTGTTTCCTGATTTATTACAGTATATTTCTGCAACAGGAATGATCCTTATCGTCCTCTCATGCTCTAAATTCTACATTTCTGTTTGTCTGAATTACTTCCTGGATGTTTCAGAGAGTCGTTACTCTCTCTCACCACCACTTATGGTCAGAGGGTTTGGTCTCTGTGCAGCTGCTGCACTGCAGCCAAGTGGGTTTTGGTCGGGTATTATTTGACTGTTGGATTACTGCGAGTGGTCATCTGGTTGTGGTCAGAATGATTAAGAGCAAGTTTGACGAGGCTAATGTTACTGGACTGCGCTCGGGGCCAACCGATGCCAGTTTCTGCTTGGAGCAGCAGTTCGGATAATGCTGGACTTTACAGCGGCTTTATCCCGTTTTCTGATCCACAGGATCCGATGAAGCGACGGCTGTTTAGCACCTATCTAGAAACCTGGGATGTTTGAAGAATGGGAGGTTGACAGGCAGGGAATATGTTATCGTGGTATCAAACCAGGGTTCAAAATGAACTTTTTTTTTAGTCCAACAGCGGGCCAAAATAATTCACATATTTTAACAGATTTCACCACCGACTTTTATCCAGTAAAGAAGACTTTCAACTAGAAATTGTAAAGTTACTTTTGTAACTGTATTATGTACTGTATGTAAGTGTAAGCGTTGTTGATTATACTGTTTTTTTTTTTTTTGTTTTGACCCCAGAAAGTGTAGTTGTTGATCTAAATTGTGATCAAAAAACAAACCCTAAATCCACCCATTTTTAAGTGCAGGTTTAGTTATATAACTCAATTCAATTCAGCTTTATTGTCAGCATATTTTTAAACAGAGATCCCGCAATGCTGCCATGAAGAAGATCCGTCATTAAGTCTTCTCCTTCTCCTTCTCCTTCTCCTTCTACTTCTCCTTCTCCTCCTTCTTCTCCTTCTTCTTCTTCTTCACACAGATGTTGATTCGGCTCTGTTACTACCTCCGCTGCTGGCTTAATGGCGGAACAACAATGCCCCCCTTCCCTTTCCATGTTCGTACGTTTTATACAGACCGTGAGGCGGAATAACGGCATTTCCCGCCTTGAACAGGCTGTATTAAAGGGGCTATAGTCTTGTCACTCCTAGTTATTGCATCTTGCTAACAATTAAGAAAAAGTAGAAGGTAAAAAGAGAGTTGTATTAAATTGTACAAACTAAATAGTTGTGTAGTGAATAAATTAAAAGGAAGATAATTAAAAGTACTGTACAAACTATAAACCTGGTACAAGAGTAGATCACATGTTTTCAGGGTAAACCTGCTCATTCGACCCACACAGTGGATCTGTTTTTGTCTTCTTTTGTCCGTCTATCTTTGTCATGTTTTTATTTTGGTGATGTCACACCTGCTGCGTGTCACCACATGGGAATGATGGGAACTTTCACCCAAATGTCAGCATCCAATCATCTGAGGAGCAAGAGGAGAGGAGAATATGAGGGAGAGTTTGCACGAGTTACGATGCTGCTGCTTTGTGTACAGCGAGCTTATATCACGGTCACTTCGCTGCCTGTTTTTTTTTTTCTGCTTTAGTGTTATTGGTTCATGGTGTGCAGAACAAATCAGAAAAAGGCAAAAGGCTCTAAATATATTACTCCAAAAGGCGTATGAATGCACAGGAAAATTAGCGTTAAGTTTTATTTTCTTCAAAAAAAGTTCTGTGCAGATAACTTTTGCTATTTTCTTTGTTGTTGTTATTTGGCCATAAGCATTATGCTGCGTTCATGTGCTGTTGGGAAAGCTTTTCATCTTGGGCTTGCGACTCATCTGCTGAACATCGTTCTGTTTACGTTGTCTTGGACGTCACAGCTAGAAGATGAATGATAAACATTAGAGGCTGCAGCTGTGCAGTTGAAGAACCTCTCAGTTTGCATTCAGCCGAGGCTCATCTGGTTAAATTATCCTCAAAAGGCTATTCTTTTTTTTAGCATTTGGCAGGTGCTCAGTTGAGGCCTAGTATGAAAACCAACCGTGATACCTGGTCTGGCTGTGATACCCAGTTCAACATTTTCCTGTGATCCTGCTACCTTTGACCAGCTCAGAGGACGCCACCTCCCACCTCCCATCTGTCTGTGTAACCTGAGAGCAGCCGGGCCTGCTGCGGTGCTGAGTGGTTGTGGAGTCAGGCAGGCGGGCTCACAGTGGTCAGGGGTGAGTGGTGGGTGGGGGGTTCAGGGTCCACGGCATGGCCTGATGGACCGGGCTTCCTCCTGAACCACAGGGCAGGGCAGGGCAGGGCAGGGGAGGGGGTTGAGGCCTGGGGATGAGGGCGAGGCAGGGGCTGGGTACTTAAAGTAGAGCAGTAGCACCGTTAAAGCCTTATTATGACCATAAATATGTGTCTGCTCTCTCATTATCTGTTGTTTGATGTCAGCAGACACACTTACTGCAGCTGTTCGGGCCAAGAACCTTTCTATGAATGACAGCCTGCAGAGAGTTTGAGCTGGAGCGTGAGAAAGTGCAGAAACTAAACTCTATTTTGGCTCATTTTGTGTTGGTATCCCACATATTTGTTTGTTTAAGTATTTTGGGTCTAGTTCAGTTGTTCCCGAAAATACATTTCTTAAATACCTTCTTACTGCGAGCGATGAGGTCCAACATGAGCGCACATCTCTGGCAAAGTTAAAGTAGTTTTGGTTGTTTTACATGATCTATCTGGGCTCCCCTCACTGGTTTGACGTTGGAGAGGTTCAGTTGGGAAAAGGTGATGTCACGTATTTCAGTGCACCAATCAGAATTAAGCAATGTTTGATTCAGAATCTGTGACTGTTGGGTTGTTGTCAGTCAAATCTGACTAGAGTTTTGAAGTGTTAAGCTCTTAATTAGTAATACTTAAGGATGTGTTTGTTCCCTAACTTTAACTTTATTGTTGCTTCTTTTAGTCATGAATATTTAAATACTGAAAACAAGTTTTCAGGGGCTTTAAAACACAGTAATGTCCCAGTAAAGTTCAGCTAAAGAGAGATTTTTCCTTCTTAGATTGTCTCCTTTGAATGATTTTTTGAGTCCTGGAGGGATAAAAATCCTCTGTATTTCACAAGAAAAATGCAATAATTAGAAAATATAACAAAAATAGCCAAAAAAACAAAACATTGTGAAATGTAGTGATTGTGATAAAGAATTGATCCTGGTTTAAAAATATGTAAGTGTGTAAAGACTAACATTCCAGTTTAATGTGGTGATACTAAGTTTTCAAGATTCATGATCCAAATGGGGCCTGAATGAAGTCAAAATCAATGTTTTTGATCCATATATTAAACAAGTTAAATAATATTTTCTCCCCTTTTCTTTTTCCTCTAGGCTCAGAGGAAGGAGGTGTTCCTCCAAGAGCGATACGGTCACTACAGCCTGACCGACCCCTTCCTGGCACTTCAGAGGGACTTTGAGTGCGGGGTCCCCGGAGGAGATAAGGAGCGGCGGCCCCTGGGCTCCAGCCCCATCTCTGTCCTGGAGGCCGTCATGGCCCACTGCAGGAAGATGCAGGAGCGCATGTCAGCCCAGCTGGCCGCCGCCGAGAGCCGCCAGAAAAGGGTAAGACACCGAGGAGGAGGAGGAGGAGGAGCTCAAGACTGATCTGACAAAGTTGACAGAGTCCGATACAGTCTGGGCCAGTTGGCGTTGAGAAAAAATCATATACTTTTTAGGGCTGTACCCGACTTTTACCGAATTTTGTCAGTCGAATTGGATTTGGCTGTTTAATATTGGACTATTTGTTCCTTTTTTTTTTTTCTCGTATAGACTGTCAAGCAACACTTTATTGAACTGCCAGATTATTGAACGGGGTTTGGCGTGACGTGCAGGGTGACCGTGATGTTCATGTAATATAGTAAACAAGCCAGCTTAGCCCTCTGAGCTAATGTGTGCTAACTACGCTAACGACTGATCTGAAATGTGCAACAACATTTTTTGCCCACACTCGATATCAAACAAAAGCCACAGACTTTATTGAATTAAGTTGTTGTGAGCTGTTCTAAGCAGAAGGCATGTAAAGGAATCTGGGCCATTGACGTCACGTTGCAGAAGATAAGCATTAAAAAAACTTTGGGGGTTGTTTACCGACATGTCTCCCACCATAGCTTACCTGTCCTCTTAAAAACTAAAATTAAAAATGTGTAGTGGGTTTAGCAGACAAGAGGACAGAAAGTGTAACAGTTACGATGAGACAGATGTTGAAAATGCATTTAAAAACGATGCCAATAATGGGAATTAATGTCTGAAATAGACACACAAAATATTAATTTCTTGATTTCTTGAAGCCCATGAAGATCCAGATGTGACAACCTCTGAACTCATAAATAAGTTCCCTGTCAACATTAATCCCATACAGGTTAGTATGTTACACTTAGAGCATTAATCTCTAAGTGCAGAGGAGGCTGGCAGGAGGTCAGTCATTAGTGTTATAGATCGCAACACAGGAAAAGTCAGGGGATCACCAAAATAATTAGAATTCATCCCCTGTGGACCATGAACGTCTATACTAGCTCGAGATTTTGACTCTCTTGGACCAACAGATGAAGCAACATCCCCATCACCATCTTTAGAGCCACGCAGCTACAGCAGCTCGGCTAAAAATCAATTACATCTTACAAAATGCATCATTTATGACTTTGTGTTTATATACATTCAGTTTAATTGCTGTGAATCAGCAGTCAGATTAAATAAAGGTAAATAAAAATAAAGACATATAACAACATAGCAGCGTGGAAGAGATATTTATTTCTGTTTGACCACAGATTGTGTTTATTTACACATGACTCAAATTCTCCGATGGAGATGATGGAGGAAAAGAGGAAATTGTATGCTTGTCTGTTTTTGGTGTATGCATGGGCATTATTTGAATTTGGAAGATGGGAAAAGCAGCTTGTGTTTGTTGTGTGTGAACTTAATTTCTATTTTCTGGTGTGTCATTTCTATCTTTGTGTGTGTGTGTGTGTGTGTGTGTGTGTGTGTCCCAGGTCTCTTCAGGATTATGTGGCCATGATTAACTGGGCAGCCAGATGTCTGCTCTGGCCCTGTCCCATTTTTTTCCCTCTCTCTCTCCCTCTGTGTTGAGGAATATGGATGTGTGGAAGTGTTTGGATGAGAGGCTGGCAGAATGAATGTGGGTGAGTAATAGAAAAGAAAATACTGTGTGTGTGTGTGTGTGTGTGTGTGTGTGTGTGTGTGTGTGTGTGTGAGAATGTGTGTGTGTGTGTCCTGTCCGTGAACTCTGTAATAATAACAGAGATGATATAGTTTTGAGCCAAACGGAACCTTTAACCACACACACACACACACACTGATGATGATGATGATTGAGGAGGAGGAGGAGGAGGAGGGATGGAAGAAGGAAGGGAGAGTTAGGAAGTGGTCTGTTTTGACAGGAAAGCTGGTTAAATAGATTTTGGGGCTGTGGTTTAGTGAGTGTTTGCTTCCGAACGTACAATATCTCAGTTTTTAATTTCACTGAGTTCTGGCCTGATTGGGACCGCTCACCGTGGAACTTTCGCTCGTGCAGGGTGCCGATACCAAAATGTTTTTGTTACCTTAGTTTGGGAAAAAAAACATTTTTTTACTTTTTTCATTTAACAAAATGAGCTCAGTGCATCAGTATTAAAGACACCTGGCTAAATAAAATGTAGTCTGAAGTTGGAAAAGTTTCTTGATACACAAAGATTAGGAAATATGATCAAATAATAAGTAGGGCATCCAAAGATTTTCCTAGTTGACTAGTAGTCGTTAGTTCAAGCCATTAGTCGACTAGTCGTTGCACGTTTATGGTATTAATATAATGATTTAAATATATATTACAAGAGCACGTATGAAGCGAGCCCTCTGTTAACGACGATGCTAAAGCCAAAAGCGGTAATGATTCTGAATGAGTTGGAACAACCAGCAAGGAGACTGCACATATTTTCTTAAAAGACATCCATGAGTTGAAGACCGACAAGGCTGTCCCATGTTCCTGACTCTGTGTTACAAGAGAAAAGGTCCGTGTTGCAACCGTCCCCCTGATACTTTAGTCTCGTCCCTAACGACAAGACGCAGCTCCCGAATGAGGTTGGAGGTTGTTGTTTTTTTTTCTGCAACTAACCGACCAAAGAAAACTTGCTCTACTAAGACTCTTCTCATCGGCTAACATTTTAGTCAGCTATTAGGAGGCCGCCCTAATAATAAGTAAACAAGCCTAAGAATCTGACAGATCATTTGACACCAACTTTTAATACTTGGCGCTTTTTGATGCTGCGTGCTACAGACACATTTCAGTCGATACAGTTAGCAGTGTAACTTGGAGGGATGGTGCAGTTTGTACTGTGTTCAGGTGTTTAAATCACAATGATTGGTCTGATACAGACAATATAATACATTTTTGGGGTATGGAAAGATCCTAATTGCTACACCGACAGTTATATTTTGATTAAGCTTGGCAGGATGAGGTGCATCTTATCTCGCATCGTATCTGCATCAGTCAGAGGTTTCACTTGATAAGTCAAACACAGGGGCAATTCAAATGAATTCACATAAGGGAAGAAATGCATTACAGTGACATTTAGAAACACAACAAAGTAGGAAAATCAAATAAAGTGTTACGCAGTGTTATGCTTGTATCTTGTATCCAGAAGCTAAAAAAGACAATAAGCCAGACATTATATCTTTTATGTTTGCCTTTGTTCCAGATGAACAGAGGCATGACATTTACAAAGTCATGGTATCTGATTTAACTGTGTCCACCAACTGTTTTCTTTTCAACGAGGATCTGACCACGACAGGATTTTCTACTTTGATTGTACAGTAGTTCAACTTATAATGACGACACAACAGGAAAATTTCTTCTTCTCTTTTTGATCGCCAAACAAAAGCAAGTGATCACAGAGAGAGTTGGAGGTGTCAGAAAGTTTCTGCTGCTTCACCATGTCTGTGAAAGTCATGTCTTGTCATTTTGGAAGAGCTTCTTTTTCTCCTTCCATACTACAAGGTGAGACCAGCGTTTTTGATTTGGAGAGCATCTATTTGTGCCAGTTAAGGCTAAAACGGAGGTTAATTTTCAGTTATATCTCCATCAGTGTGGACATAGACAGGCTATGATGGGGAAACCCGACTCGGATGTATGTTGTCAGGGTTGTTCAGGGCTCCCATCACAGATGTTTGGTTGAAAAAGGCCCAGATTTCACCTGAAAACTCAAAAGGAAACCCTGCCAGCTTAGTTCCACTCCTTCTCTATAATCTCTATAAACACTGATCAGAAACATAGCTATGCAAGACGACTTTGACCTGGAGAGGTTTTGCTTCATTTGACCCTGAAAATGTGCGTAAAAAAAAGTCACCACAAAACAACGGTTTGCCCTCTTGAGCGCAGAATAAATCACCAAGTCACCACTAATTGCACAGTTGTACTTAAATGGTCAACAACAGGGTGCGAACCTGTCAGGCAGGGATACATGGTTGTATTTAAAATGACCAATGACACGTCAACAAACCAATGCTGCTGAAAGACACAGGCTCAGTGTACTCAGTCAGAGGGATCTTCTGGTTGCTGGGTAGAGTGAATTTCACCCGGATTGTCCGTGCTATCTTTATCCCCTCCATCCGTTTCCACTCCTGTCATTCTCCTGTGAGTAAGTTGTTGAATTATCCATGAGGTCTTAGGCAAGCTGCAGGCAGGCAGGCGGTTATACGTAACACACTCTGAATTGGTTTATGGGCATAATGAAGACGGCCCCACTCCCTCATCTCCTCCTCCATGAATCAGTCATGAAGCTGGAGGAAAACCCAAACCCCAACAACACTCACAACAGTGACGAAGAAACACTGTACTTGTTAGGTTTTGTGGGTAAACATGCTGCCAAAGTGTTGTTGATGTTGTGTTGTGAGGCTGAATTTGGAAGCAAGGTCACAACCGCCGGTGCTGAAATTCCTTTTTCTTAAAATAGTCCTCAGGCCTCCTCCTTCGCTTCCTTCTTCTCTCATCCCAAATTCTCCACAGTAGCTGAATGGGCTGCTTTATTCTGCAGGCGCTGCTAGCTGATACCTCACCGCCACAGCTTTTCAGGTGTAAGGATAGACCTTTTTTAAAAAGATTCTGCTTGTAAGCTTCATTTAAATATTCTTATCTCAGGTCCAGGGAATCACCGGTGCTACCTGAGGTGCCTCCAAGGTATCACCCCTAAAATGAGTTCCCAGTTTAATATCATTATTATTTCACTCTGTAGATGATGGCAGAATGAGCTTATGCATATGGATGACAAGTATGAGTAAAGGTTTTACACACTGTGCTGTGGTTATCCTTGCACACTCGGTAAGGAAGGTTAACCACCTCATTATGATGCATTAAATCAACTCTAACTCTGCATTCAGACCAATAACACTGACTGAAAAGAAACATTGCCTCCTTGTTCATTTTAATGAGACCACTGCGTTGGCACAGGGGGGTTGCTGCCACATAGGGGTCCTGCAAAAAAAATTGCAAGGTCATCCAGGAAAAGCACTGATCCTGGCTCAAATTGAGCCACAGTGGATTTCAGCATCACCCAGCAAGGAAGGGCTATTGTCGGCCTGGACATGGCCTAATCCAGAGCCTTGAAATGAAAACTTTTAAGGCTAAAGCTTGAAAGTTTCCTATTTCCCTATCCTGGAATCAAAAGGAGAGAAATGTCCCATCTGCAGTTACTCCACAGAGGAAGTTATCTAGCGGCTACTGTTTGTACATGAGTTGTTATACTTGGCAGCTCCCAGTGTGGATGTAAATGTATGAATGTGAGGCAGATGCTAAAAAACAGTCTTCATGCACTTTCCTAAATAAAATAAATAAAAATCAGTATGACGTGTCGTCCGACCACGTCAGAAGGCAAAAGTGTTTTATAGAGAGGAGTGAGACGCGCTAATTGTTTAAATATGGGGCACACACGTTCAAACCCTGCATACTTTCTCACCTCCACACACCTGACCAATAACTGCGTGAAGCGGGTGTGAATGTCAGATTTACAATTTCAGAAAGTTACAGAAATGATCAGACTCAGCCTCCCCAATTCCCAAATTGTCAAGTTATGCGGGGGGTGGGGGTGGGGGGTGAAGCTGTTTGACCATCCCACGAGCACTTCTGTTCAAGCATACTGGCCCCATTAAGAGCTTAAGAGGTTGAGAGATCTTCAAAATCTTTTCCAGCACTGCATTTGGGTCACTTAATTGCCGTACATATTTTAAACTCGTCTTAATCCTGCCTGGTTTCAATCTACACTGCCCAGTGTGTCACCACCTTTACAGCATCCCTAAATTTGTTCTTCCAAGGCATTAGGCTGACTTACAACAAACATAATCCTCACCCAATTAGCAGCTAGTCGTAGCACCTCCTTTTGAGCAACGACTGGCGTTCCCTTGGTGCTCCCCCCTTTGCTTATAAACCCCTCGCTCCTCCTCAGCATCAGCTGGTGGTGATATGTACTCCCTGATGGTTTTGGAACAGGGGGAGTGGAGGAGGGGTTTGTTTAGGACAGGGGTGGCAGCGTGTCGACTCTTTTGTTTGAGGCTTGTTAGAGAGATTGGGGTCTTGGCAATTGGGTGGAGAGCCCGGTTAAGCCGTGTTACCCTCTGTGAAGCCAGCTCTGAGCTAACAATAGCAGTGGCGCTCCAGATATAGAAGCCAGGGCTTTGACAAGTCATCGAAATTCAACCGTATGCACAGACACTGTGTCTCTGAATAGATAAATTGAACTCTTTCCCCAAGCCACCCCATGGATTAATAAAGTGTCTATTTGCGTAAATATCTGCTTCTATCTCGTCTTTTTAATCGAGCTATTTTGTCTGGCTCATTTGATTAATCTGGCTCGTCTATGCTTTTCTTGAGAGAATCGTTCCAGCTCATTTTAGCTTTGTGACTAACGAATGACTCGGTACTCAAATTTGGATGGTTGCATTAGCCCAGAATGCAAGCAGTTGCTTTTTCTATCTAATACTCAATTACAGACCAAATTGAAACCCAAAGTTTTAAGGTTGTTAAAATGATTGATATTTTCAGGATGCATGTGATGCTAAGATTGGCGGTATGTCACACAGATGGTTTGCCAGTGAGACAGGTGGCGTGAGGGTTGCAACTGATGAAATATGTCTGTGGAAGATGTTAGATGTTTCACATACATGTGAGGTTCATGCAGCTTGTACAGTATGTACGGTCTTCATGGGTGGTGGTTTGATTGATTGCAGGAAAAGATGTCAGTGGATGCTGTCAGTGTGTCACATGCGTATCACAGTCATTTGGTAACTCTGTAACTGAAGACAAATGATAACTTATTTATGCGCTCATGTATCTTCTGCTCACATGCAATGCTGAGGCTAGGGCTGCAGCTAACAATTCTTTTTTATTATCAATTGATTTGTGGATTTATGTTTTCAATTGTTTAATAAAATATATATAAATATAAATATCAGAAGATTTAATTGGCAATGACTATAAAACAAAGAAAAGCAGGAAGTCAAAATATTGAAGAAGCTGGAACTAGCAAGTGTTGACCATTAATTTTCTGTCAATTGCCTCAATTCAATTAATCCACTAATCATTTCTGTGTGTTTGTGTCTATCTACCAAGCCCAACTCAGATATCTAAAACCCATGTTATGATCTCTTGGTAACCTTTTTTGTGTGTATTTGTGAAATATTGCATTGACCTCTGCTCCTGTCTCCTGACGTTGTGTGTATTCTTTCTTCCAGCTGGAGATGGAGAAGCTGCAGCTTCAGAGTCTGGAGCAGGAGCACCGCAAGCTGACGGCGCAGCTGAAGGACGAGCGCGAGAAGAACAAGCACATCGTCATGATGTTGGTGCGCGAGTGCAAGCAGCTTGCCACGCGGGTGGTGGAGGAGTCGCAGCGCTTTGACGAGCTCCAGGCTCGCTTGGACGAGGAGAGTCGCGCCTCTGGCCGGCTGCAGGAGGAGCTGAGCACAGAGCGGCAGCGTAGCCAACAGATGGAGGCCAAGATGGAAAAGCAGCTGTCGGAGTTTGACACAGAGCGGGAACAGCTGCGTGCCAGGCTGGGCCGCGAGGAGGCCGAGAGCCAGAGTCTGCGGCAGCAGGTCGAGCAGCTCAGGACTGAACAGGGCGATGGGAAGGATGGCGCCGCTGTCGCCCAGCCTGCTGCTGCTGCTGCCGGAGCAGAACCTGCTGCTGCCACCAGCACACCACCCAAACCTAAAGCTCTGACGTCTGTTTCTGTAGCCACAGAGCCCATCAGCTCTCGAACAGCGTCTTGCCAAACGGACCTACTGCCCACTGAAATGGAGGGTCCCAAGAAGACCCCCCTCACTATACCCGTCAAACCAACCCCTGCCAACTATGTGGGCCTGAGTCTGCCAAAGACGACTGGCCGGGGGATTGTCCACAGCAGCTCAGGAGGACTGGCACAGACAGAGAATGGCTCAGAGGGCCAAGCCCCCCACGGTTTACCAAGCGGAGTCAGCCCCCGTGTCCAGGCGGCTCGCTACAAGTTCCAGGAACAGGACCAAAATGGCACGGCGTCCCAGAGTCCTCCGGCCCGTGACCTCTCCCCCACCAATCGGGACAACTTTGCCGCCAAGCAGCAAGCACGCCACACCGTCACACAGGTCCTTTCGCGCTTCACCAGTCCTCCTGCAGGAGGTGCTGGATCCCTGCGTCCAGGCCTGCCCCACTCTGCCTCAGAGGGAGGCCCTTTTCCCGGCCGCCTGAGCCATCCCATTGGCATCAAGTCGCCCACGGTGGCCAGGATCGACCGGGGAAACCCTCCCCCTATCCCTCCCAAAAAGCCAGGGCTTTCCCAGACCCCCTCTCCTCCTCATCCACCCATCAAGGTGGTGGGGGACAGCAGCCGCTCCTCTGGGGCTGGGCTAAAACCGGCCACGCCCCAGCTGCCGCCCAAACCCGCCCTGGACCTGGTCCCAGCCCTGACGGCCTCTCAGGTGGGTGCCTGCCCCCCTTCCCGCTCCCCGGGGCCTGGCCGGGGCCCTCAGCGGCAGCCAGCAGCAGCATGTGCAGAGTGCCCCCCCGTCATCAGCCCTGCCACCACTGTCAGTAGCCCCTCCTCCATAAATCCCCCCTCCACCTCCTCTTCCATTAGTGCTCCATCCTCCTGTAGCCCCCGTGTCTCAGCAGGCAGCCCCCTGGCAACAGCATCAGGTAAAGGGGCTCCTCCATGCTCCATCTCCCTCCAGTTCTCCCCACTGCCTCTTTTCTTCGACTGTCTTTCCACGGTGCTAGCCTAGCCTAGCATAGCATAGCATAGCGGTCAGGTCACAGGGAAACTGGTCTAACCACAGGAATGCACCGCAGAATAGCACATGGGTCATTTCAGTTTATGTCACTGACTCTATCCCTCAACCCCAAATTACCTTGCAAGATCTGATGTCGCTCACTGCATTCTCTCTCTACTCATCTCTCTTTCTCTGCCCTTAATATGTCCTCCCTCTGGGCACCTTTTAGTCTCCCATGTTGTCACGTTAAGCCCTGTCGGGATCAGTATCAACAGCGGACAGTGACAGCATGTCGCTAACATGTGCCTGACTAGAGGTTAGCTAGAAGGAGCATGTCAGGATGAATTGAGGCAAAGCAGATGGTCCCCCTCTCGTGTATTCAGATTGGTTTGTAGGCCTTCCTACCAGTAACCCCTATCCTCTCTGAAGCTGATGCCAGAGGCTGCTCTCTCCTCCCCTTCCCTTTTCCATCCTCCAGTAGCATGCCATGATCACTCTTCTACTTCCTGCACTCTTCCTGTTTCAGCTTCCATTAACTCATCCCGCTGGCTTCCTGTGTCATTGACGGCTCACTGTATGTAATTCGTTTTTATATAAATGTTAGCATTTATATTTACCTTGTGATGTGCCTTTAGTGCTATGCTTGGTTGTACTTTGTAGTATGATTAAAGAATAATTCCAGTTTATTACAACTTTGGTCTTATTTGCATAGTTTTGGCAATTATTTCTAGCTGTAATAATAACGTACTCACTTTGATCTCCCACATCTCGGCAAGTGAATTCCTGAGATCAGGGACCATGGCAACATCAGCCAGGTGTGGAAAGAAACAGGTTTGGAAAAGAAAACGAAGGCCAACAGAAATTATTACCCAAACATTCATCACAGTTTACAGAATGACTTCTTGGTTAAAGCTTACCCTACTTACTGTGCATTTCAGTTTTGTTTTTTCCTCCAGATTAACTCCTTTAGATCATTTTAATTTATTGAATTTAATGTAAACATGTTTCTTGCCCAGTCTGACTTCTACTTAGTAGTGTTGCTGTGTTCCTTGTTATCATATCTGAAAGAAATGATGATGACACCTAGGAAAAGAAGACCCAAGCTGTAATAAACTGGATTATCCTTAAGTGTACCTGTGAAATGTGACAAGATACATTTGCATTTTTGAAAGTCTTGTTCTTTGCATGCAGATGTACCCGATTTGAAAAATATGTGTGCTTTGCCAAGACCAAAACACATAAAATGACTTGGGAAAACAAATCATTAAGAACGTGGCACTCCATTGAAGCCTAATTTAACTTGACAGTTATACCATGTTTTTGTAGATGGTCATATTATTGAAAAGTCCTCAGATCTGCCGCATCAGCAGGCAATCAATAAAAACATGGGCCATATGAAAGGAGCGCTGCCCTCCAGCTGTCATTTTATAGGTTAGATGCAAACCTCATTAGGACTAAAAAGTAAGAACCAGTGTTGCCAACCTTTCGGGTTTCCTTGCATTTTATTGCAGCATCTCCCACTTACAAATCTGATAAAGTTGTGGAGTAGTTCGGGGAAATTCTGCTACTTCCCAGAGTTTCAAAGCAGGTCCACAATCTCACAGCCAGATATGTTTTTGTAGCCTCTCTACTTTTCCTATTCCCCACCACCACCACCACCACCACCACCCACTCAGACAGAAAGTGCAACCATAAAGGCTGCCATTATCTTATGTCCTTGAGATTCTCTGCTGCCCTTTTTCTTTAGTCTTTTGTATCTCTCTTTTTTTTTTTTTTATCAGTCTGTGAGACTAATTTCTGCCTTTTTCTAACCCGTTTTCTTACCTTCCCAGTTCAGAATAGCCATATAAAACCATGGTTAAAAGTAGCATCTCTAGCCTTTAGCATGAAGCTGTTTAGTTAGTAGTTTAAGCAAAGTTGTTGGTTCAGTTTTAATTAGTTTAATTTTTTCTGTTCTTTATTTCATGTGTTTGTTGTGCTTAATCATTTAAAAATAATGCTGTACAATTGCAACAGTATCCTTCTTAATAACGTTTGTATTTGTCCGCTGTGTGAATATTGTGGATGAATGATTGTACTGAAAGATGAATGCCATCTATCATGTCGCTATTAATCTGATGCGATGACAGACTCTTTTGTCCAGGCTGCAGCACGCTTCACATGTTGATTAAATTACAGACATTTTATTATAGGGTTCCTGCGTTGAGAGAAACACCTGGAAAAAGCTTTTCAATTTAAGATGTATTTTCCAGGGCAGGGGAAAGAAAATCTGCATACCCCAAAGTTCAAAAATATGTAGATGGTAAATACAAAATTATCCATAATCCAGTTTTTTTTTAAACACATCAAAACGGTGAACGTCTTGCTTATGTTTGGGATGTTTTGTCTTGTTTTAACACTCCAAATTCAGCACTTGTTCTAATTCACTTAAAGGACATTTAACTGTGTAACAGTAAATGATGTTCATTCATATACGCCACTTGAATTTTTAAATAAGTGTCATTTCCTTAAGACGGAAATTTCCATTAACATTTAAACTCTGTCCAACTCCCCTGGTGGGTTAATCTTTACAAGTTTGTGTTGTGCGGTAAAGCATTGTTAAAACAGATACCTGGAATATTTCTTTTTATTAGTGAAGCATAAAAACATGGCAAGTTCAACGTAAGCAGCATTTTTCTTCAATGAAAAAGCATGTACAGTACACAATCACAATTTCTACACTTATAGAAACTAGACATTTAAAGGACATTTAAGGAGGTAATCAGGAGTTTTAAGAGGTTAGATAAAAAGGTAACAAGGGTTTACAGGAATTTAGTTTAGAGTTGTGGTTGAACAGCAGCAGATCTGAAGGGAGAGGTACTCTCACTGGTTAACTAAAGGGAGTGGAGCCTTAACCACAGTGTTGCTGGATGAGCTCCAGCTAAGGCTAAAACAAACCCTCACTATTGTCATATAACCTGTCGACCTGTTTTTCCCCATAATCCTCCCATAATCCTACTGATTTGTTCATAACACGACTAAACCACCACATTGGATTTAGCCAAGAATAGCTTCAGGCTACAGCTACAGCTGAAATAAGTGCACCTACCCTTACTAGCATAGCAGTTAGCAATTCCTGGCAAGTAATTAGAAATCAATATCAGTATCAATATTACATCAAAGTGTGTGTGGTGAAAGGTATTCAGACTTTACTGGTTAGCAGTGTTAGTGTACAGCTAGTGTAACTTTTGCTAGCTAGCTTAGCTAGCTAATGTTTCAAGTCGAGCTAGCCTCCGTAGCACATAGCTTGGGTGCTAAATAGCTGCCCTTCTTTGCCAGTTAGCTAACAATTTTTACCGACACTTTTCTCCTTTTGTTTCTCTCTTTTAAGGTTGTTAAAGTCATCCTATTCCACACTATCATACTGTATGCAGTATATTCTGTATCATCTTGTTCCAACGCTTCATGAAAGCTATATGATGTTTACACTGAGTTTAAGATCAACCCAAGACTCACTTTGGGAATATTAGAAATACTGTAGATATCCTTTGCCTCATTTTATAAACATGTTCCCCAAATTCAGGATGACCTATCTGGTATCTTTTGAAACTTTGGGATCTCCACTAGAATTTAAAATAAAAATATGGCAGGTTTAAGCAATGATGGCTGCACAACATGAGCTTGTACTCACTGGTTTGTTAACAAAGCAGCCATCTGCTGGGGTTAATATAACCATTTCTACCTTGGAAATGTTTAACTGCAACACCAGTCTCCCTCTTTTCTCCTGCCTGCTGCTCAGACAAAAGAGACTGTACTACAGTATGTGCAGAAGTGAAGTGTGCTCTCCTTCCCGTCCAACCCGTCCACCTTCTTGCGCCCTTGTTCTCCCATGCTCAGCACTTCTAAAAGCTTCCTCTTTCTCCTGCTCTTCCACCTCCTCCTAGTTTAACCTGTGCCGCTCCTGCTCCTCCTTCCCCCTGCAGGCTGGTGTCCCTCCGTAGTCTCCTCTCTAAGCGGCGGAGGGCCTGCTGCCCTGGACGGCGGGCGCTCCCTGCTCCCCCAAGCTGCTTCCCAGGGAAATGTCACTTTATTGTCAATGCTGCTTAACCAACCAGACCCGACCACCATCACCATCATCACCACTACCAACACCACCACCACGTCCACCAACACCACCTCTACCACCTTCATGGAGAACAAGCCCAATCATCTTGACCAAGACCACCACCTCTACAACGACCACAACCAAACCTCTGCCTTGTTTGCTGCTGCTGCTCAGAATGGACACACAGGTAATTGAGATTTGATTAATCAATACTGGTTGGCTGGTTGACATTTAAGTGGTAAAATTAAAGGGTTCTGCAGGGATTGGCCATGATAAAGCTAGAAATGGACAAAGGATTGCCGCAGTCTCATTGCCTTAATGCAGATGCAGTGCTTTTTTTCTGGGAATTTGGGCTTTTTAGCAAGCAGAGAAAAGACAAACATCTATTGTTTTTAGTTTTATAGGCTGATTCCAGTATTTTTCGACTCAGACAGAAATTAAATAAATACATTATTATATAATTTTTCCATCAGAATTTAATTCCTGACATATTAGAGAGGGATTTGGAACTCAAGCTAAATGCTTTAAATCATCATGGTTGGGAAAATGAAAGATTTCAAATAATTAAGTAATAATTAAAACATTGCACAGACTTTATTTTTGGTGGCTGGTCAAAATCCTCTTGGTGGTGGGTGAAGTGGAACTACTGAATGCAGATATTTCCCTTTAAGTAAGCGATAATGTACTTGTGACCCTCACAAAGACATTATTTCTCAAACTCTTGGATACATAATTTTAGTGTAGGACAGCAAACGTCTATGGAGGACCGCAGGTGAACCCGGTGGGAATTAAATCTCTATCTGCGGTGTTGGTCAGTGGTCGGCTGGTTGATTGATTTTAAAGAGCAGTCTTCAAGGAACGCCCACCGGCTTGTATTGATTCGTATTGATTGGGTGATGCATCCAAACAATAAACAAACAAAGGTTTCACTCAGGATTCATTGTTCCATGAGCATGGCTGATGGCCATGATTGAACGAAACATACCAAGTATTCCTTACAGGATCATAAGACACCACCATAATAATGATTATAAAGTCAAATCTATAAATATATAAAAAAGAAATGCAGTATGTGTATATATACACACATTGTGATTTTTTTCCTGCTTTTAAGCATTTTCTTTTTACTGCACATTAAAGCAAAATAAAAAAGGAAAACAAATGTACTCTGCATTTAATAAGACAGTACATTAATTGTAGTTTGCTCTTGTTTGCCTTTATATATACAATATCTGCTAGTGTAACTATTGGTTCTTTATTGTCCCACTGGGGGAAATTCGGCTTGCAGCAGAGCACAGGTAAACAATGACAGTACACACGTAACAGTACAACAATAATGTGTGTTTGCAGTTGTGTCTTCATAGGTGCCACGTGAGATTCAATTAGATTGTTCTCACCTGCACAAACAAACGGCGTAAAGGCTCTAGAGTTTGAATTAACTGCTGTAAACATTCCTGCGATAATGCTTTTCCTCCCTCTGTCCACAGCCATCACAGAGTGGCATTTGAATAAAGCAGGTTTATTTCTCAGGATGTGGAACTGCAAATATAAAGCATATGAAACTGAAGAAGAACCACTTGCTCAGTTGACTGCCTATTCAATGAAGAGTAGAGACATTGATAAGAGACTGGGCTCAGTGGTTAGACACTCTATGCCTCCACAAAGGAGATTTTTCTGTTTTAGTCATTTAGTTGTTGCCCTTTTCCAGAGCAACTCACAGTGAGTGATTGAGGGTTAGATATCTTGCAAAAGAAACACGACTTGGATCCATCAAACCTGTGACATTTCTGTTTTTAAGAGAGATTCTACCCACAAAACCTCCTTGCCACCTGGTTTCTTTCCACAACTAAACAGTCTGCAGAAACATGGTCTGAGATTGTCCTTTCAGCCAGATGAAACATGATTTTGTGCTTTTGTTGGCCTTCAGTGAAAAGAAAATGAGATGCTAATGCTCAGTTTATGCTCCGTCCTGCAGCTTGTCTTGTAGTATAATATGCTTTAGAGAAGAAAATTCAGAACTCATTTTTTTGATTATTCTGACACCACATGAATGCAACATTAAACCTGCAATAACTGATTTTTTTTTTTTTTGGCCACATAAATATACATTATATTATCTTATAAAGTTGTTGGCATACATTCGCTTATTTACACATCCAGCAGATACGGAACAACATGAGGATTCATTTGGAGCCATATTGTGTCCACCTGATGAATGTCACTTCTTTCAGCTCTGTTTTGGTCTCCACCAACTCCTGAGGGAAATATCTGTCTCTTTAACAGCTAAACGCTCCACTATTTTAACCATCTAGTTGCCAACTTTGTTTGTCTGCTGTTTTGTGCTGGGTAGGTAGCGTACAGTGGATTTTTAGAGCTTTGTGGCCAAAAATGACACTGATGAGAGCGGTGAACCAACACAGAGTTGGGTGATAATTCTCTGTGGGTTCGTCACTAGGAAGTGCCCCCCTTTCACGCATAAGTAGTCATGTGATCCACTGTTAATGTGAAAATATTGATTATAGCAGCTTTATATCACAATTCATAACACAAACAAGGAGGTTAGTTATTTTGCATACAGTACTTTCCTGAAAATGTTGAAACAGGATCATGTCATTTCAGACAGATAGATACTTTATTGATCCCGAGCGAAATTTAGGCATCCAGTGGCTTAAGCGACACATACAAAAACACCAATACACACAAGAATATAAGAATAAGAGCACAAAAACACAGACGTGAAGTGATAGTCTAACCGCCAGAACTACTACAGAGAGCTGTCACTATGATAGAGTAGGTCCTAAATGGAATAAATGCAAATGTAAGGTGATTAAAAACTAAAAACAGTGCAAGAATAATGATACTGTGGATAATATACATAAAATGCAATTAAGATAAATATATAAACAACTACAATGCAAATTGTGCATAAGGCTAACATAGCCCGTAGCTGACAGTCCGGCAGCCTGATGACATGCAGGTGAGCGTTCAATCATTTCACTTCCTCCCCGTCTTCACTGGGAGGAGCTGAATAGCCAACAATGTTTGTAGAGTGTTGTTCATTGTTTCATTATTTGTGTATTTTTACAATGCTTATATTGTTATATTGTAGTGAATAAATGAGCAGACTAACTGGTACTTGAATGCAACACACAGCATCAGGTTAGCTTGTTTAGAGGGACGTCTAAAACATGTTTCCTTCAGATAATGTGCTTGTTCTTGACTTGAAGCATTGGGTTAGTCTGTTTTGCAAATTTGACTCTTCCTGTGATTTCTTGTGCAGCCTAATGGCAAAATGGTTAAACCCACTCGTAAAGCAAAGCCCTAAAGACTAAGCATTGCCGAGCAGTTACTTGGATGTGCCTTTTGCAGCTAGATGAAGATGCAGCGAGAGGACAAAGACCTGGTGCTGATGAACACTCTCCATATGCTGTTGGAAAGCCTGTAATTGTAAGAGCTGCGGCTGATCCCATTATGTTGTCTGCCATTAAATGAGATGGACTGTCATGTCAGGGCTGTAACCTCAGCACGGATGTCGACTACAGGCTTGTCCATCTGACACACACACACACACACACACACACACACACACACACACACACACACACACAGAATAATTAATGCATGTAGTCCCATGTACATACACACACATATACACACTGCAGGTCTATCAGGATTTGCTTCCCTGCTGAGATGTTTAGTAACACTCTGTCAGTCGAGGAGTGTTGATCCATGAACACGACTGGCGCAGCTGAAGGACAGCTGTGCTGGAGGCTGATAGGTGGACCTACACAGAGAGAGGACACACAGAAACACACCAACACACAGACGTTCTCCCATCAATATTTCATTGTCGTTTTGCTTTTTAAGAGTTTCCCTTCTCGTCTGATGCGATCGTCTGAGCCTCGTTTACCTCTCCGCCTTCACTTCCTTCATTTCCCAAACCAACAGACACGTTTCTTACGTCGAAACCACACGTAGGTAGATGAGTGTTCGACGTGAAGACATGAAACACCACAAACCTTCCCATAATGACAGATTAATGCACCTCAGCAAAGAGAATACCAGGCTGTTATTACTGAGACTGGATGTGGATGTTTTCTGGTGGGTTTCTGGTAGCCTTAATTAATGTCAGCATATGCTACCAAGTGATTCATAAAAAGCTCTTTCATAAATTAACACCTACTACACTCCCTAAAGCAGTGATACTCAATTTACGGCCTGTGGGCCAAATCTGACCTGCCGACCGTTTTCTATTTCGCAATGAAAATAAACGGATTCTTATGAGAAATTTTTGTTTATACCAATTAGTAAATGTTCAGTAATGTCCCTTGGCTGTTAAAGTTGCATATTAGCCTATCAGTGATCTGTGCAGCGAGAGTGGCGACACTTGATTTCCGTGAAAAGTTCACTTACACCTGACCTGCGCGGGGCACGAGGGAGAAGTTTGCCTTCAGGGCTGTCTGCCTGGCAGAAATTCCTGAGGGCAAACTTGTCCCAGGTGCCTGCGCGGGGCCTCTTGGCAAAGATGTGTGAGGACAGCGAACGTCGAAAGGTTGACAATGAAAACAGGAAATTCAGTGAAACATGAACAGATGAATTTGCCTTTATTTTGCCGCCTCACACCAAACCTCTGTGTTTAATTTGCTAAATTATAATTGCTGTAAGCGAGGTTGCTAATATGCTCTGCTATGTACTGTGTATGTTTGTGGTCATTTACTCAGATGTTTTAGTAGTTTCTATGATGTTGTAGACTATAATCATTGTATTTTGTTAATTCTGCCTGCTCACATCTGCTGTTACAGTTAAGCTTCACGGTGTCCAACAGTTCGCTTCTAAATGATCATCTTTCTTTCTCTTTGTCTGTCAGAGTGTGTGAAGCTGCTGCTGTCTTCGGGATCACCTGCTGATGTATCCGATGAAAATGGATTCACACCTTTACACTTTGCTGCCGCCCACGGCCACAGCAGGTGAGCTCATATGGGTCTTCCTCTTGTACTGTGACTCCTACTTCCTGACCCGCCACACAGACACACACTGTTGTTTTTATTACTTGTGATAACGTTGTTTTGACTTCCTGACATTCCCTAGAGGTTAACCCTAACCCTAACCTTAACCACTACATCCCCAACCCTGATTTAATACCTCGTCCAAGAATATCCTTTTACACATTTCCCTTTGTCTCTTCTGATTCCCTCTTTTTATTCCTTTCACTTGTTTTATCGATCATTTTAAACCAGTTAGGGTTTTAAATTACCTTATTTTCTTTTAACCCCTAGAGGAAAGTGTTTTTTTTTCTTTTAAGAGATTATATATTAGGGGGTTACGTGATCCAAGGAGCCAACGGGAAACCAAACCACCTTCCTCTCTTTTTATAGAAAAACAAAATTGACAGATGTGGCTGCTACAACCAACCGTTGCGAACCAATCACAAGACTCCGCTGATAACGTTTTTGAATCTGCGACTTTTCTACGGTTGCCTTGCCAATCCTTTTGCGGGTGATTTCTTAGCTTCTTAAATATTAAATACATTACAAGAACATTAGCACCGGACAAAAACAGCTTCTACCGCGTACGCGTGCATCCGGACTTGCCCCATCTTCTTCTTCTGTTGAGTTTTATAGCGGTTGGCATCCATAAGTGTTGCATTACTGCCATCTGCTGGACTGTCCCTTGCCCCATCTATTCCGGCATTGCCATGGCATGTGTGAAAAGGCGCAAGACGGGAATGTTCCTGAATGTAGCTGCATGTGTGAATAGTGAAAAGCTTATCCCAGTAATTTACCAGGAACTATGTTTGAAAGAGGCTTTAGAGTATCACGGTAAATGTTAGTCTTTCTGATATTATCACAGTATTTTATGTGTTTTCAATCGATGACTCGCTCATCACAGGTATCTTGCTGAGAGGCGAGCACAGCTGGAACCTCCCATGTGTGAAATACGGCCGCTAGACCAACGCCGGTAACCACGTTGGGTTTCGGTGCCGAAAGCAGTGCCGGCATGTCTGCTCGGTAGAAGGTGACACGGGAGGGGATTTTCACTCCTGTCCCATCCCACTCCCACAAAAATACTCCCGTCCCGTTCTCGTGTTGTGTGGCCGCAACCAACCAGCCACCAGAGCAGACAGGAGAGAATAAAAAAGAATTAAAAAGGACAACAAAACGACTAGTATTATGTTAAAAATAATGAAAATAGCGTTTATTCACATTAGAACAGCATATTTACTGTATCTAAAAACTGACCTATTGTTATTTTGATTCCCGTCCCGCCCGCTCCCGTTGACTATTTTTTCCTGTCCCGTCCCAGTCATGTGATGAATAGTGAAATTGACTCCCATCCCGCTGGGAATCCCACAAATCCCAAAAAAATGTCAACCTCTGCTGCTCGTTAGCGTCACCACACCGGTATCAACTGGTGGCTTTGCGGCACACGGTACAGACTGAGGTTGAGAATAGCTCTGCATCAGTCGTGAAGCTTTATGGGGTGATTTCCCACAGCTACAATGAGCCCAGTTCAGGACTTCAGCTAGGCAGCTGCTGATCGGCAGTTTGAGGGAACCATCTGCTCCTACACTGCATACACAGTCAGTTCTGATCACACGTATTGATCCTGATGGATTGGCGGGATGAATCCCAAGCTCCTACAGCCGCAGAGGCACCTGTCAGCCAAAGCGCTGGTGTGTGTTTGTGTGTCTATGCTTGCCAAAAAACACGATGCCTGGGACCAGCTGGGGAATGTGCAGTGTTGTAATATCTGATCACAGTGTTTATTTATAGAGTGGGGATATCCAGAAGGCATGCTGGCGCACACACACACACACACACACACACACACACACACACACGTACTGCAAGTTTATTTTATTTGTTAAAGGTTTTTTTTCGGGGGTCGTGACTCAGTGGTCGTGTTAGCAGACAGGCTCAGTTTTCCTCCGATGATCTGCTCTCTTACTACAGGTGGGGGGGGCTGACTGATGTCTTCTCTTGTCTCTGAACAGGTGCTGCTCGGACTCACAACTGTAGTGTGTGTGTGTTTGTGTGTGTGTGTGTGTGTGTGTAATCACTGCATATATCTCTTTGTTTGGTACAAATAGAGTACAGCACGTGTGTGTTTTTGACTAAAACAAATAAGCATTGTTGGAAAGATACCTGGTTATTATGCGTTGTGTTGAGGTTACAGCTAAAAAAAATAAACTTTATTGTCAAAGATGACAATTAAAGTCACTTATAGTAAGTGACTGTAAATGTTCAACGGTAAGATTTAATGGAAATTAAGTGGTTAATAACTAAGACACAAAATATATGAAACTTTAATAATCAAAAATGAAAATCAAACAACATAAAAATGCAGCCCGTAACACATGTAGCACTTCTCTTTCCTTGGCCTCTGCCCACATGTACACTGATATAGATACATTTGGGATAAACTAATATATTTTTTATATTGATCCTAATTTTAGCTTTTGAGTTCAGTAAAATTAAAATAAAAAGTAGAAAGACATGTACCCAAGTGTTTACACTGGCTTTATAATAATGAGTCATAACAGATGTAATGAATGAAAAAGTGTCAGCTTATCATGTCTACAATACAAAACTAACAATTTTTTTTTTTTTACTATTTTTATATTTTTTATTATTTTTTTATATATATATATACACGTTGGTGCACATGTGTTTCTAACGTCGCCCCCCCTCCCTCCAGCTGTGTTGAGGTGCTGCTGGCTGCAAGAGCTGCTGTGGATTCAGCGGCGGTGGGGGGACAGACTCCCCTCTTCCTGGCCTGTGAGGCAGGAGGCCTGGACTGCGTCCGGGTCCTGCTGAGCGCCGGAGCCGACCGCTCGCGCACCACCACGGTAAAGTCCGCTCTCCCCCACCCTGGCCATTGGCCGTACATGTACTGCATAAAATTTGTATTTTTGTAAATTTGTTATTGAAAAGTGCTATGTAAATAAAGTTTATTGTTATTTAAATATCAGGATATGGATTTCGTTGACTTGGTACAGTAAGAAAACATGTCGTCCCCCATGAATAATACAAAGTCAAAATCAATCGAAACATGCTGCTCTTTCATCATTTCATCATAGTATTTTTTGTTTCTAATGTGTCTGACATCTGGCCAATCAGTGTATTTTGTTTAAGTGCGTATAGGCGACGTCTTTCAAAGTGGGACTGGTTTTGTCGGAGGTGTTGCAGAGTGAAAAGTTGTGTATTTAAATTTTATAATTTTAGGATAAAATACAGACAATAAATTGGAATAGAGACACAGGAATGTAGCTTTGCAATTAAATGTTTAATTTATGGATCTTGTGTCATCTGACCAGTCACAGCCACCTGCTCTAGACATTACTAATTTTCCCTATTTTTCTTTTAAATATTTCTAGAGTTTAAATCCATTTTGATGGACTGTACTCTGAGCAAACACTAGGTAAAAGCGAACAGAATCGTCCCCTTGTTTCCTCATTTAACCCGCCACTTCTCACATTTTGTCACTCGTTTCACACTGAGCCGGCTTCACATAAAGGATTCAAGTTTAATCTCGGGGGTTCGAGTTGCAAGCTAATTGATGTATGGGCTCCCCGGGTCTCCATGGTAACCATAGGGGTGCCTGTTAGTTGCCGTGGCAGCATGTGAGGAGACCCTATATTTAGTTACCTGCCTTGTTCTACATTTAGCCTTTGTTTCCCTGCTGAGCCACACAGTTGCCAAAACTGTCTATAGCGTATCTGACCTCTTCAGCACACAAGTATTTTTAGACTCCAGAAAATGTTGGCCAGTGTGTTGGGTCAAATGTAACGATTTAACACTGAGGAGGAGGAGGAGGAGGAGGAGGAGGAGGAGGAGGAGGAGGAGGAGGTGGTCTGAAAAGAGTACAGTCAGTTTTTGTCAGCTTTTATATTTATTTTTTGTCCTGGAGTTTATTGATGTTCAATTTGGATATTAAAGAACTTTTTAAAAAAACACAAAATCATAAAAAATAGGATAAAAGAATACTCAGTTTTTGAATTATTTGCATTTTCTCCCAATTTTTCTTTTCAATGTCTGTTACCAGAACCAGTTTTGGTGCTGTTCTTGCCACACCAGGACCTTTATTGTTTATTGTGAACCGCAGTGATCAGTGTCCTCTCGCAGCAGAAAACAACAACTTTTGTAGGATGTGAGGCATAAAGTGCAGGTGGAAATCAGCTTAAAATAGTTAATTGTGGTCAAGGATTCTGGTAAAATCAGTATAAACTGAAAACATTGAAACTTGCAGTATATGTAGCATTATGTGTGCTTGAATGTGTATGAACTATAGCTCTAAACATTATCATTTTAGTATAAAAATTGAGCAAAAATGCCTAAAATTCCCTGGCTCCAGCTTTTAAAACGTGAATATTTGCTGGTTTTCTCAGTATATTATAGTTAACTGAATATTTTTGGGTTTTGGATTGTTAATCGAACAAAACGAGACATTTAAATATGTCAATTTGTACTCATGGCCATTTTTCACTATTAGAGACATTTATAAATGACATTTTATAGACCACAGGAGAGAAAATAATTGGCAGACTGATCAATAATGAAAATAAGTGTTAGCTGCAGCCCTATATGATCCTGTATGGGACTCAAGTGGACAAGTTTCAACCTTTCATGACTTGTAATCAAATTGTTGTGACATTCATCCCAGAAAAGCAGCATGAAGAGCAAAATCACATTAGTTCTACTTGGCACAAATGTGAATAATGTAAAAAAAATTAAACTTTACTCTAGAACTCAGTGCTGTGAAATAATCACTAATGAATTCCCTCATTTGAGTTGAATGAACTTCAGTGAGAGGGTTTTGTGTTTACTGAGCAGTAACTCTGTGCACATGGACGTAAATTCACCTTTCCCTCTCCGCAGGACGGCTGCACGGCTCTCCATGGCGCCGTGCGCTCGGGACACGTGGACACGCTGCGTCTCCTCCTCTGCCACCCGACTCAGGGTGACCCCACTGTGACCCCTGACCCCCCTGCCACCCTGGCTCTGCCCGCTGCCCTGCTGAACCAGGCCAACAATGACGGCTGGACGGCTGCACACATGGCTGCTGCCCTGGGCCTCAAGGTGAGAATGAGCCGCCAAAAAAACATCATCACAATGAATTAACTGACTATGTTTAATGTGAAAGAGGTCACTTGCAGGGATGTAACCACATTTAAACTGCAGAGCTTTTCAGCCTCTTTTACCTCATCGTTTTGGCTTCAAGGTACATTTACTGTGTGGTTTAAGCTCTGATAAAAACCCACTGGATGTGTAAATAGGCAATTGCTAGCTAACATGTTAGCAATAACTTTGTAAAGCGATAATGTATTAGGGCTGTGTGTCTGTCTGCTTGTTTTGGAGTTCTTCTGTCCCCCTAGTGGCCAAAAAAACGGTTTAGCAGCTTTAATCAACCTCCTGCTATTCTGCAGTCTATACTATAATGTTAAAATGTTTCCACCATTCGGTGTATTTATGTACACTAACATTAGCAGTGTCACCATAAACGTATTTTTATGCACATTTTGAAGTATCGCATTAGAAAAGCTGTATGGAAATGGCAGAATTCAATAAATCTCCTGTTCGCTTGAGGTGGTTTTTGCCTTTGCCGAAAAAGAGTTGATGCGCTAAATGGGAAATGGAAACTCACATGACTGATCAGCTGTTTCCGCTGAACTGTTCTGCGTTAATTTGTCTCCGGACAGCATGAAACATGGCCGACACTAGCTGACAATTAAAACAAATCCCTGAGGACCTCTCTCCATTTTCCTCCCGTAGATGGGTTAGATGGCCAAGGCGACTTGTTTTGTTTCTGTGTTCTTCTTCTCTGTTTACAGAGCCATGTGTAAAGCGTAGACTATACCGCCAACTTCTGACCAAACTATGCTTTGCAACGAGCAGAGTTTATTCGCTCCAAACCAGTTGAAACACGTTTTAAGTTCGCTTAAAATTCACTTGACAGTTGTCGAATGGAAACATGGCTACTGACTCTCTACCTACACTTTTTTATAATCCGTCCACTCTGTCCTCCACTGATGTCCAGCCCTGCCGTCAGTCTCAGTCACAGTGGCGGGCTGATGGGACAGCTGACCTTGCTGGCTGAAACGTCCCAGTCAGCTTGAACAAATGCAGCAGACACCAGACTAGACTGAGACTGAGTGTCTGACTTGAATATAAATGAAGAGCACTCATTGATACGTGCTTTCATAACACACAAGAGCTTGTGTGGCAGAAATACTACCTTTTGTTATGTGCATACTGTTTATTACACACAGGTAACCTGTCCTTCTGAGAAAAGCTTTTTTGTCTTGTTATCAAATAGTTTTGTGGTGTGTGTGTGTGTGTGTGTGTGTAGGAGTGTCTGGAGGTGCTGTGCAGCCACAGTGAACAGGACATCGAGAGGAGGGATAAGTGCAATCGCACTATTCATGACGTGGCAACTGATGACTGCAAAGATCTACTTGAAAACCTCCGTGAGTGGCCTCCTGTCTGTCTGTCTGTCTGTCTGTCTGTCTGTTTTTTTATGCTTTAAAGAATGAACTCTGCCTTTGAACCACTTGGGTCTCATTTTATAATTTTGGCTTTCATTCCTACTGGTTACAATATCATTTTACTCACCATTGCTGATTTGGGGACATGGCGATGTCAAACATAGTCCAACATTGCAAAACAAAGATGGATGTCCACGTGCTGAGATCACAGCATCTTTGAGTCATGGCCATATTGATAACATTCCTGTTATAAATCAGGGAATCAGGTGGAATATTTCACAGTGGGTTGTAAGATGTGTCAATAATCATACTGTTTTATTTCCTCTCTGAACTTAAGCAGATGTATGCTGGTTAATTGAAGCACAGCTCAAGTTTTCTGATTGTTTTCCTTCAACAAAGTATAAAAGTATAAAATGTTCAGTAATACATCATGTTATCTGTGGAGAATTATTACACTTTTCTCACTGTTTTTATTATTATTATGATCTTAGACCCTAATGGAACAAAACAGAGATGGTTTGACTTTTTCTGTGACCTAATCTTTTATAAAAGTTTCCAAATCCGTGCCTGTGAACTATTGATTATAGTGATTAACAGGGTAATAATTACTGTAATATAACAACTATCTACAACTTTATTATAAATTGTATTATCAATACTTAAAGAAGGTTGTCAAGCAGTATGGAATAGGCAACATATATATGGCTGGGTGATATGGATGTATATACATAGATAAGACGCATATCATTTATTTGCTTGAAATCATTAATTTAAGTATAAAAACGATTGAATTTTGTAAAATACTGTAACATGATTTTTCACTGGAAGTAGATACATGATAATATTGAGTTATGAGCTTTAACCATAGACCTACTGTACATTTGGAGAATGTTTTCTAAATATACATTTAATGCTGTTTTTTTTTATTGTAATATGTTACATTATATTATATTTAACATGATGTAGTTAAATAGTATTCAGGCACTAAAGCATTTCAATCTAAGCCTTTTGCCCATCTCTACCTGACATTATTCCATTTAACTCCATTTCATGGTACTGAAGACCTTTTCTTTCCTCCTTCATTTCCTCTTCCTCGCCTCTCCTCCAGACTTGTACCGGGTCCTGGTGCGTCTCCAGTGTTCGGGTGGAGGAGGAGCGGGCTCCATGTGTCCTGTGGAGGCCCTGGAGGAGGAGGCGAAGGGCGTCACCAGCAGCCAGTTGGTGCTGGGACGAGTGTCAGTCGACCGGTCGATGCGTTGGTCTCAGCTGGGCTCCACCCTCGGCCACGCCTTCACCTCCTACCTCCAGATCGTCTGTGGAGAATCTCAGACGGCCAGGGAGGAGGCGCAACGCCCACCGCTAGGCCTTTCTCCCGCCAGTATCGCCTCCATCCTCATAGGTGAGGAGACACATGTGTTTTTATATCCTTGCCCTTTTCTTTCTCTTCTCCATCCTTTACTCCCTTTCTCCTTCTTCTAACATCTTTCTTTTCCTTCCTTCTCCTTTTCCTTTTACCTTTCTTGCATCTTTTCTTTCTCATGTCTCCCTTTCCTTTTATGTAGTACTTTTTAATTATTCCCCTCCTGATAATCCTTTCTTCTGCAGTTGTTTTTCCTTGTTTCTTTCCTTCCTGCCTCCCTTCTTTCTTCCCTCCTTGTCCATCTTGGTGACCTCAGTGGACAGAAGTTTAAGTTCTTTGTCATACGCACAACAATAACAGTGAAGCAGTCGTTGGCAATGAAATTCTTGTTCTCAGGCTCCTTCAACAATGCTTGTACAAAATTTATAAAAGAAAACCACACAAGTAAAATGAGAAATGAGAAAAAAGAGAATCAAAGACATAAATAGTGTAGAAGTTAAAATATAGGAATAAAATAGAATATAGAATATAATACTAAGAAAGGACAGATAGAGATGCAGACTTTAGTGATTAAGTACATGTTTTCTATCTGTTGATGTTTAAGCTCTACATCTAGTTTACTCTGAGCCTTTTCAGGTATCTATTCAATTACAGTGGCTGAGTGCACCTAAATGTGATAAAGAGTAGGATGAGGTGTATCTTATTGGCAGTAGTCCATTCACTCTTGTTGTCCCTCACTCTGTTTAACTAGAGGTTTATGTTGCCAGCGTCTGTCCATGTAATGTAAACTTACACCCTCTTCTTAAGATAATGGACTGTAGCATATAGAAGCCTTTAACCTTAAGGTTACGCAAGGTCTTGGTCAACAGTGTGTTTAAACAGATGATTGTGTTAAATGTATATCTTGGCCGTCACATAAGAATTAAATTTCTTACGTTACCTAGAGCTGATCCTTGTACCTGCTCAGGAAACCATAACCATACTACTTGCCACAGTATTAAAAGCAGCACTAGACTTTGTGTGTTGATGCTAAAGTCAATTATTTGGCCTTTAACTAGCAGGCTAGATAACAAGCCAACCAAGCCAAGAAACAATTCTGTGTTTAAGTCGAGTCTCTGAGTACAGATGAGGTCTAAAGACAGAACAATTTTAAAATGTGTCACATAAAATCCTCAAAAATACCCTGTCGAAAGAGCTGGGAGGTGCTAACCTAGTAGAGCTTAGCCTTAGCATGGGCTAGTCTTTGTTTAACTATCAGTTTATATAGCAAGCTAACAAAGCTAACAGAAACTCTTTACTCTAGGTTACTGAGTTGACTCTTAGAGTGAAGATGAGGTGTAAAGACAGGACACTTTTAAAATGTGTTAACTTAAAAAAGTTGAGCTGGGAGACATACCAGTAACCACCTACAGCTAAAGCTAATGCCGTCTAGTACAATAGCTTTGCAATAAATGGTTTCAGAGAGGTGTTGATTTAACTCTATGATCAGTTTGGAGGCTGTAGTTTGTGCTTTACTTAAGTTTGTGTTATACGGAGACATTTCTAATATTTAGTCTACACTAATTGATATAAATGGAGTGTACAACATTGTAGAAACACCTGTCAGTATACATACAGCCTCCAGAATGACCTTACAGTTGAATCAACACCTCTCTAACGTGGTATCAACAACATCTGAACATTATAACCTTCATGAGTGTAGAGTTGAATGGAGGGCTGTTGTATTATGCTGCATTAGTTAGCTAGGTGTTCCTCATAAACCTGCAACTATGAGTGTATATTGATATATTGAGGCAAAACCATTGGACCATTGAAATTTTGGTTTTCTCAATATCACTAAGTTCTATCTATTTCCTTTTATTTAACGTTACTGACCGGTAACATGTTTTGTGTTTTAACTGTTAAGCTGCTTCCCCGTATGTTCAGCTGAAACAACATGTGCAGTGTCAGATGAGACGAACACACACACACACACACACACACACACACACACACACAAACACACACAATAAGTTTTTTTTCTTTTTCTTTGAATTGTTGAATAATTAATCTGCTGGAACATGTGGAGAGTGCACATGTTGCTTCTGTGTCTGTTTTTTTTCTGGTGATCAGATGTCATGGTTGCCTGGTTTAGGGTTAGAGTTACATGTGTTAGACTGTGTATGTATGTGTGTGTGTGTGTGTGTGTGTTGCAGAGTCGCAGACTGAGGAAATCGATGTCCTCTGCCTCAAACAGCAAGGATTCTTCTCTCTCTCCCTGCTTTAGTTACATCTCTGTATCGCATGTTTACTGTCTCTCACACTGTTACTGTCTTTTCCACGCAACATGGAAAAAGGTGTGTGTGTGTGTGTGTGTGTGTGTATGTGTGTGTTTTGGGGATAATGATGAAAGAAAGCACTAGCAGAGGAGGGATGCATAATGGATTAGATGGGGGGGGGGGGATACCAATTTAGGAGAAAATGTCTGTCTTCTGTGTCAACCAGGATCAAACTGCAGACATCCAGACACTCTTTGGTGTCTGGCTTTGTGTCTGTGTGTGTCTGCATATATTGTCGTTTCCCTCGGTGTGTGTGTGTGTGTGTGTGTGTGTGTGTGTGTGTGTGTGTGTGTGTGTGTGTGTTCAGTACCGTATACTTTTGTTGAGGATTCAGGCAGTTTGATTTCAGCCTTTTTGACAGCACTACAACTTCTTACATGTTTCAACCAGTGCTTAACCCACAAAGTCAATTAATCAATAAGTCGATCAGCAGAAAATGAAGCAACGATTTTGATCAATAGCTTTATTTTACCGGGAATAATCATCGTTATCAGTCCCTCATTAAGATTAAACTTGTTGTTGTTTGCAGGGAAGTCCTGACCAAGATGGCAGCAGCACAAAGAGCACTGAGGTTACAAAACATATTTTAGTTGAAACGTTTAGTTGATTAATTGAGTAGTCAATCAATTTTGATAATCAATTAATAATTTACATAATTTTTAAGCAAAAGAGCCAAAACTTCACTGTAAAGCTGCAATGATTAGATGATTAATGGAAAAGTCAACGGACAGAAAATTAATCTGCAACTATTCTGATAATCGATTAATGGGTCATTGTTTTGAAATATTTAATGATTTCATGTTTTCAAATGTGAGACTTTGCTGCTTTTCAGTGTCCTACTTCATAGTAAACCGATTCTCTTTGGGTTTTTGGGACATTTGAAGCTGTAGGTGATGGGCATTTTCACTGTTTTTAGTGTTTTACAGATCAAACTATTAATCAGTAATGAAAATAATCATTACTTGCAGCTCTGCAAATGTGAATATTTGCTTTTCTAATCTTCTGTGATAGTACTGTGAAAGGAGTAACTTTGGGTTTATGGCCTCTGGAAAATTATGATTTATCATATATTTATGATTTATTTATTTATAAAATTATGATTATCGATAATGAAAATAATTATTTGCAGCCTTAGTTTCTACGTGGCTGTTTACAACCAGCAACCTCTGCTCAGTTCCTTGTTACAACAGAGGAAGATCTTCGTTTAAAGAGAAGTTCATTGTGAAGTTTAAAGTAATTTTTTTCATAAAGTTGGATGTTCAATTAGTGAGAAAAACCTCAACAGTTCCTCTCGGGGATGAAACAAAAGTGCAGCGATAGTTTGGTAAGTTTTCAGGAGAAATGGGGTCTTCTGTATTTCACCACAGGGGAATTAAACCTGGAAGTTTTACGACTTTACTGTAAGTGTAGAGCTGCGGCCCTTAAACCTGCTGCTGTGAGTCATCCGTCACTGAGCCTCTTCTTGCTGATTCGTCAGCCCTCTGTTGAACTGCCACATGGCCTTTTTTTATCTCCCCATTGTTACTGTCCACAGAACAATGTTGGCAAAGCTTAAAGTTCTACAGTATGTGGTGACTTCTACATTGTAAAATATTAACTTTTAATTTTTAATTAAGTGTTTTACTGTCGGTGAAAACGATCTCTCGTGTCAGATGGAAGCACAGCTTGAATAAAAATGAAAAATGTCCCGAACACTGTTGGTATACGTATTTATTAATTTATGATATTTTGGTCTAGGGCTACAACTAACGATTATTTTCACGATTATTCGTTTAGTCTATAAAATGTGAAAAATGCTCGTCATAATTTCCCAGAGCCCAAAGTGACGCCTTCAAATTGCTTCTTTTGTCCGACCAACAGTCCAAAACCCAAAGACTCTTCATTTACTGTCAGAAATGACCAAGAAAAGCAGCAAATCCTCACATTTAAGAAGCTGGAACCAGCAAATGTTTGACATTTGTCCTCGAAAATTGACTGAAACGATGAATCGATTTATAAAAATAGTTAATCGACTGGTCGTTGCAGCTCTATTTCGGCCTGTTCGACTTTCATCAGATCAAGCAGAAACATCTTTTCATTTCTATTCTACTAATGTTGTATTTGTAACGTCCTTCAAATCAATTAGATAAACTTAAACCCCGTCAGTGTTTCCTGTTCTGCTCTAAGGTGTAGCCCAGCACAGGAAGTGAGGTGTTTTGTTTGTTTGTTTGTTTGTTTGTTTGTTTGTTTACAGTGAACAGAAATGATAGAAACCGTGTTGTTCAGGATGTTTCTCGATCTACCGTGACCTGCAAGCTCCAGGCAGCACACATATCTGGCTGGTAGTGTTTTTCTGTGGAGGGAGTGATGTCGCCCCAAATAAGCTGCCTTATTAGCATGTTGACCAGTTTTACAAGTGTAGTTTTTTGTCTCATACATAAGCGAAATGTCTCAGAAGAACCTAAAGACAACCTGTGGTGGCCTTCTTTCAAAACAGTCAGACACAACGTACAGCGAGTGGAAACTGGCTTTAGAATCCATTACCATTAACATCATGTCTTGTTGTTATTGTTGAAAGCAGGGATGTTCCTACCGACTAATTTCCCTGTCGATTAAAGGGAAATTTCAGCGTCATTTGAAATCATTAATCACATTCTTCAATAACCAAATCATGTTTTGCTGCAGCCGGGCTAGTGGCGGGTGGCTGCGTAACATCTTAGATGCTACAGTTAACGGGAGTTGTACATTAATAAAGTATTAATAATTAGTTTAACAGACTAGTGTTTTTGGTGCCGACTAAGCGAGGGACTGTTCTGAAAACTGCCGTCGATGCATTCAAGTGCTTTTTGTTAGAAGTTGGAAAACCTACCTATCAGATTTGATTTCAGGTGCAGAGACAATGTTTGACACAAACATATGAGTATCACGGTAAATACGTGAAGTCTAGCAGGAGAAAACGATGTGCACGCTGCACCTACACAGCATGTTGAGGTTTTCTCAAACTTTATTCTCCAGTTTCATGCTCCGTCATCGCACACATCCTAATGTGATGTGTACTTGCTCTAATTAGACCCTGTGAGACCACTGTTTCTCCTGCTTCATACATTAGAGAAGGAGAAGGAGAATATTTTGTGTATTAATGTTGTATCTCTATAGCCGTTCCTTCAGAAAAGTACATTCTGTGCTTTAGGTATCAATGCTGCTGTGGCAAGATAACAGCATCTTTATCGTGTGAACTCATTTACACTACAACAAGTGTGTGTACAGTGTGTGTGTGTGTGTGTGTGTGTGTGTGTTTTGAGTCTCACTATCCTAATGCGTCTCTTGTCCCTGCTTTTGTCTTCCAGGAGATACCGAGTGGATGCCAGGTCAGGAGCTGCCGTTATCCCCCTGGGACCTGGTCAGAAAGCCTCTCAGCCAGTGCATCACCATCCGCCTCAAAGGTACAAACCTGGCAACCAGAGTCTGCGTTCGTTCAGCAGCACTGAGCCAAAACCAGAACCGGAATCAGAGCTGATAACAAATGCCATTTGGCGGATGAAAGGGCCTCACAAATCAGTTTGGATGCATTTGTAGCGTGGGCAGTGATGGACCAGGATCTGCCTACTGAGCCACACTGCATGATGGGAAATTTAAGCCAGAAGATTTTTTTTCAGAATAAGTATTATTGGCTAAATAATAATAAGTCTAAAACAGAATAAGAACAGTGCCATGTCATGTGACATACAGCAGGTCTAATATATTTTTATTAAAACTTATCAAAAATATGTTCTGCATCAAAAGCAGTATTTCAAAATAAAAGTGCTGCATCTATATGGATATATATTTTTAAAGCTGACCTAAAAGCCCTTGATCCTTCAAAATTTCAAATCTGATCTGTATGTTCCAGATGAAACACATGCAGGTTGTTTGCTGCTCTTCCAGCAAAAATAAAGACATGGTGTCACGTTTTGGCACATCCCCGGTGCACAAGGAAACGGGCTAGCATTGAGAGGAAATTATGCCAATTAACCATGTTTGTCACACGTGTGACTGACACTTAAAATCGCTGCATCATGAGTTGGGTTTACACATTCATTGTAATATGATGTGATGGTGTTCAGTAATATGTGGGAAGGAAAGGAAGATAATCTTAGTTTTACACCATTTTCAAAGACATAACTGGGACCAGAACAGGGCCGGACGTGGAACCAGAACGGCTCCTCAGACACCCCCGTTAATGATTATAGATGAGTCACAGCAGCAGACGGTCTCGCTCTACATATATTGGAATAATCTTTCTTACTGTCTGCTGCTGCTGTTCTGCTGCCTCCGTTCCTCGAATTGCTTTATCTAATGCATTTTTTTTTGTCTCAGTGAGTCAGGGAAAAAAACACAAGACTGAACAATAGTCTGGCACCATGAAAATCAGGGTGAGCAGCAGCCAAGCTCTCCATCTCTCCCCACCTCCTCGCTTCACTCCTTCATCAATAAGTTTTCTCTTTTCCTGCCTGTCGGCGTCTTTCTCATCCTCTCTCCGCTTCTCTGACCGTCTTCCTTCAGAAGACGTCTCATGAAGTCAGGATCTGTATGTAGCCACGTTTGTGTGTTTGAGGTCCATATCAAGCCTTTTTTTTTTTTAAATGTTTCCAACCTCTGCTTCTTTCTCTCTCGCAGCATTCACAGGCTTCAGTGGGGAAAAAATCTATTACTGAATGCTATAATAAATTAATCATCATATATTTATTGACTCAGAAGAAGTCTGATTAAGAGACGGCGTGTAAAAAAAGTTGATGGTCACTCACACCCTGAAGTTTCTTCTTTGTTTTCTTCTTCTTTGTCTGATATTTTCTTCAAATTTCCCAGAAAGGAACTAATATGTAACTCGAAGGCTCCAATTCAGTGTCAGTTATAGGACAAATGGAGACAGTATTCATACGCCTACAATTAATTAATTCCAATGAATTGCTAGCTTAATCTAGAGAAACTCTTAGTAAAAGTAAGCATACAATATATGGCGAATACAGTTTGCAAAAAAACAATCTATATGTACTTGGGTTTAAATGGAGCTGTTGTCTCCTGGAAACCAACAACAACTGCTTATAAACTCAACACAACTGACTTATTTCTAATTACATGTGACAAGTAAACTTGATTGATTGATAACTGTCTCAGAACTGTCTCCATTTTTCCCCATAATTAGTGATGAGATGACACAGTTCCTCCCAGACAATGTCCCAGAAAATTACAGACCTTTGTAAAATTTAGTCAGGGCGCCGAAATTGGGGAGGCACATCTGATAAAAATGGCTGCTTATTTGGAGAGTTGGCGCTCATCGATGGTGGAAAATAGAAGAGTGTCAAGTTGATGTGCGTCACTCCGCGATGACACATCAAGGAGCTGTAGGCGTACAGTCTGACATAGAAAACAATGGCTGTTTTGACGCTTATGAGACGTCGCCGGTGTGTGTTGCCCTTTAAGTCTTATTAACGTGTTTCAGGAATCATTTGAAAACGATTCTCAGTATCTGTAAAGAAGGAACACGACAGGAATTTAAACCTCTGGTTATCAGGAATATTATACTTGAGTCAGCAGGATTCTTGCAACAGACATTATTTGAAGCAAGTGAAGACGTCACATTGTCACGTTTAATTACGTGGAAGATTTGAAATAAGACTTTTGAGGCAGCAGGAGATTGATCGACATCTCAAACTGATGTTTACAAGTGTGTCGAAGATTATTACAAAAGCTTTCAAAATTAATAATTAGAAATGATTCTGTTGGCGAAATATTTTGCATGTCTCTCTGCCTCTGCTGTCTAATAAAGGTGAATAAATCCCCCAAAAATAATCTTAAAGGAAATGATTCTGAGGATCTGAAAAAATGTTGTTTAATGGGAGTCTTTGAGGACAGATGAGTTTGTGTTTAAATGAATGTGCGTCTCCTCAGGAAGCAGATTAAAACCTCTTACTGTAATTCATCCTACTCACTGATCTAAAGCATTAAGGGCTATTAAGTGAGTAAATAGATACAGTTAATAACCACACTGACCACTCGTTCTCTTCTAATTCACTGACAATAAGTGCTTCTTAGTACAGGTTCTGTATCGCAGGCACCTGTGGACAACCAGCTGTTGAATGCTGTGGGCATTGAACCTGCGGTGTTTGAGTTTCAGGACGGTCTTAGCCACAAGGGCACCTTGAGGTTGGCAGCTGCGTGATGTAACCGAGGAGCTGAAGCTCGCCGTGGTCGGCTGCCGACACCCGAGCGTGTAAACCCGAGCGGATTTGAGGATTTATTGTGTGAATTTTGTGTGTGTGTGTGTTTTTGACAGGTCTGTCTCAGTCGTGTCTCGATGAGCTGGCTCTGGAATACCTCTTCCCCCTCCCGCTGCTGCACAACTATGTCCGCCTGGTACACACACACACACACACACACACACACACACACACAGATTCATGCAAACACACACAAAGGGCTGCGAGGGATTAGATGAGTAAGATGTTGAAAAATAGGGAGGAAGCTTGAAGACTGCAGCAAGAGAACGGGAGAGAAAGGCGGAGGAGAGGGAGATGAAGTGATGGACAGATGAAAGGAAACAAGAGGATTAAGGCGCTCAATATATCTCCAACAGCTACAGTGCCCCCTGCTGGCTGTGTGGAGGACAAGAAGAAGAAGAAGAAGAAGAAGTAAGAGCTGAAGGGAATCACGGCAGGATTTTGTCATCACAAATTAACATTTTACAAGAGCAATAAAACGCATGATAGAACATGTAGATGATGGAAACATCTGACAGTTCACACTAAGAAAGTGCAGATTTTATCCAGCAGCGCCTGAATGTCTCACTTTTCATGACCGATTTACATTTCTGACAGGAAGCTGATGCTTTAATCCACAGTGACTTGAGAGCTTAGATCACTGCTGTAGCGTGCAGCTGAGTTAAGGACGTTTAGGCTGCAACTTTTTATGAATCATGTATTAATTTCCATTTAATCAATTTATCATTTAATCCATTAAATGTCACAAATAATGACAAATGCACTTCACAGGTTAGCAGAGCTCAAAGTGACAGTGCGTCTTTTAGAAATTGTTTAGTTTGATCTAAAGCCAGAACCTGATGTATTTTATTCACAAGAATATAAAAAGGAGGCAATTTGGCAACAATTTATCTTCGTGAAGCTGTAACCAACAACGTATTCCTAATATTGATTTCTATAGATCAATTAATTGATTAATTAACGTATTATTTCAGTGGGGACTGAGTGTGACAGAAGTGTCCTGCAAGAGTGTGTTCATAAACCTGTTAAAGATTCAATTCAAGAACTTTATTGTCATCGTGCAACTGCGTCGACATCAAATGTGACTTCACACATATTTACAAATAATAATTAAGACAGGAACAAGATAAGAAATATAAAATATCAGCCATAAAAAGTACAGAATAAGCAATATTTAATATAACATACAATTAACGATAAAATACAACTAACGAGGGTGCAAAAAGCAGTGTTTAGTAAAGGTAATTAAGGGCTAATTTTCTTCCTACATAGTCAACATATCTAGAAACTAATTAATTCTCCCCTTAATTCAATAATACAATTAATTTATTTATTTGTTCATTCATGATCACGTTTAATTTTATGCCTTTAACCAGAGGGACGGTCAAAGACTGCAGCAGCATTACCTGCATTATTACATTGTTCTCACTATCAACTCGTTTGTTTGTCAGTTCATTGATGAACTAATTCATCCACCTGTTTCTCCCTCTCCCTCCCTGTGTGTCTCCAGGTGGAGCAGTATGGGAACCTCATCTTTCACGGGCTGGAGGGCAGCTGTCAGGAGCACGTCGCCGATCTGGTCGCTCGCTGCATCAAGGTGCGTCCACCACTTCACAACCGCCGTCTTCCATGACGGAGCATCACGTTTGAAAGGGAATATTTCAGCCCAAAATCCAGTCAGTTGAATCGTCACTTAGTTAATGTAGCTACCAACATAGTTTTATCTGAAACCTTTACCAAAGCATACACGCCAACAGGCCCGACGCTCCTTCTGGAGCTCCAATAGAGGAAAACAAAATCCAGATTTCTCCAAACAGCTCATGTTCTTTCTCACGTCACATGTAGGATATTTTGAATATGAAATTTATTGCTTTTTCAATACTTTAAGAGCCCGCGGGGACCCGGTTCAAAGCCTGACAGACCGCAATGAGGGAGGTGAAATTGTGAGCTTTTCGTGGAGGTTTCTGAGATTTAAAAAGTTTTAATCAATCAAACTGTATTTGTATGGCACCTTTCATACAGGTGAGAGCAGTTCAAAGTGCTTCACAGATGATCAGATAAGACAGAACAAGTGTAGACTGTAAAAAACAAAAACAATTTAAGAATTTGAGATGCAAGAAAATGATAAAAGCTATAATGAACACAGAAATAAATAGTTAAATAAAAGCTAGACTAAAAACTAGATTTAAAAATACAAAAAAAACTGGTTAAACCTCCACGTCTTTAAAGAGAAGTTAGACGTGTCTCCGTTGCACAGCGTGATGCAATGAAACAGAAACTGGATGCAAACAGGAAACCAGCATAACATCTCACTACAACACGATGATGACGAAACGCTGCAGGTCAGCCACCGGCCCGGTCCTGCCGAGTCCAGTCTGCAGGTCAGGGATTATTTGAGGGGAACGACGATACCTCATACAGCCGAACTGACACGTTGGCCGGCACGCAGTGAAATACTGTTAGAACCCCTGCAGAGTCCAGTCTGCTGCGTTACCATGGAGAAGGCATCAAGTGGAGGTGTTGCAGTCTGACATGAGCAGATAAAGAAAATGTGGTGGTATCAAAAATAATAATAATAAAATAAAAACAGGGTTTGTTCAAGGTCTTTAAAGTTTTGAAAATGCTTAATTTTAACCTTTATGTTCCTTGAAAATCTTTTAATATTTAAAATGAAACGATCGTCGTGATATTTGTTTGTTGCCTCCTGGCATTTATAGAACAATTTAGATGCGATGATAAAGGCTTCGAGAGTCTGGTAATTTTTGGTTTAGGTACCTTGAAAGTGCTTGAATTTTACTCTTAAAAAGCTGTACCAACCCTGTAAAAAGAAATGTAAAAAAAAGAATACCACCCTTGGATTGCATTTCAGACAGCTTGTTGGCTCTCTTTTATTAATTAGTATGAATTCAGTCCAAGAACTGCTGTATACATATATATTTTTTCTCTTGTCTTTATTTACGTCTCCTGTTTTTGCTGTTCTTATTTGTTACTGTTGAATTGTAAACAAGTGTATTACACTGATATACTGCAACATTTTAAAAGAAATAAAGGGAGGAAAACGTCCTCCGCAGCTGCATCTCGACTGTACTCCCTTCGACAGCAGCAATGTGCCTGGAAAAGCCCTTTTCTGCTCATTCAAATTCTCCTCTTGCTCCATTTCCCTCGGCGCATAGTAGTAGTAGATTTCCTTTGTTTCCATGACAACGGGCTCCCGTCTCACCTCTCCGTCTCCTCTCTCTCTCTCTCTCTCTCTCTCCCCGTCTCCACCAGTCCAAGCAGGAGGCGAGGGGGCTCGGCTGTGACGTGGTGAGGGTGGAGGTGGAGGAGAGCCTGACCAAAGAGCAGCTGCTGGAGACTTTCATCACCTGCGGTAGGAACACACACACACTCTTTTGATAATCAATCATTTGTCGGTCGATCATTTAAGCAAAAATACCCAAAGCTTCACAGGTTGCAGCGTCCACTCTGGTTCCAAATGTCTTGTGTGATGATGAATGGAAGATCTTTGGGTTCTGGACTGCTGGTCTCACTAAACAACACTTTGGAAAGGTCACCTTAGACTCTTGAAACAGACTGACTTTTTTTATTTGCCAAACGATTAATCGATTAATTGAGAAAATAATCAGCAGATTACTCAATAATGTCATCATTACAACAATCATTAGTTGCAGCCCTACATTCATTTCATTGGGACATGACAGCTTTACCAGCAGAGGGATCAGGGTGAAATATTCAGTGTAAAAGATACAGTCTGCTATAGTTACTGCAGGTGTTTGGATGTCCATGAAATTTAATTTTATTTATTTTAGCATCTGATGGGCTGATCTCATCTGAGCAGCAACATTTATTTACATTAAACTCCAAGTTGGATCTTTAATTTACAGGCTACATCCACACTACTATGCTTTTGTTTTAAAACGCAGAACTTCTGCTACGCCTAGCGTCCACACTACTCCGGCGTTTTATAACCCCTAAAACAGAGAACCCGCTGAACCCGTTTTATTTTGAAAACTCTGGACTGCGTTTTAGTGAGGACGGGCGGAAACTGAGACGTTTTAAAATGATGATGCAGACACCGACGTTCGCTTCCTGATTGGGTCTTATCAGCCACGACGTGTCCTTCCCTGATTCCTCACGCCCCATCATGAGACCCTTTCCCAGATGAAAACAAACATTAGCCTCGACTACCAGCTAATTCAACATGGATATTAGTGTGGACGTAGCCTCAGTAAATGCCTCTTATTGAATATCATGTCATACTTTGGGAATACAGTCTAATTACAGGATAGCTGTCATTCATTTTTTATGCATTTCATTTTTCTCAAGTTTCCTTTTTAAGAATGGACTCAGGACCCTGTAACAGGAGAGTAGATTATTGTGAAGTAGTTGTTGATGAACAGCTGAACACACTCCCAGTAAAGGTTGAAGAAAAGGATTTGGCTCTCTCTCTAGGTACCTCTAATCTTTAAATCTGAAGAAACAAACGGCTTTCTTGTTGCCATGGGGATTTTTAGGGAGAGTAGTTTTTAACAGTCAGAAGAAAGCTCTTGCATTTTCACTACTACTGTTATTGTTATTGACGCCACATCCTTCTGTTGTCACACATGGTTTGTCTTTATCACTGCAACTGATGATATCATTTAGAAAAATGTCACTTTTAATGCCACTGTCAGCACTTAACCATCACTGTCCTGTTTTAAAAACCATTAACACTTTGCCAACAACCACATAACTGTCACATGACTGAAACACTTTGTGCTTTAGTTCAGACGTCATTATTAGAAATCTCACTGTTGGCTCATGCTTCTTCCTGTCCCAGGTTTCCTGGTGCCGGCGGTGGGGTCAGGGGTCGTGGAGCCAGGCGGTCACACTGGTCACCGTGTGGTGGTGCTGCTGCAGGGACTGGACAAGGCTTCATCCCTAACAGGCCTGCTGGGAGACCTCTGCCACAGTCTGGACAACAGGGGCTCTGCGTCCCCGCTGGTTCTCAACACCGGTACGACTCACTGCAGCCAGGCTTCGATCCTGAACCATAATCACAAACAGTTTAATGTCACTATGTGCTATAATTGTGTGATTATAGAATTGTATTTTCAGTGTTTACTACTAGGGGGCACCAAAGTCAAACAATGCTCAAATCCTGCACATAGTAGCTTTTAAGATTGTCTTATTAGTCCTAAGCATTTATTTAAATTTTAGAGCAATGTTAAAAAAAAGCTGATTTATTTGTGGAAGAAAAGAGAAATGAAGTTAAAATTAAAAATAGACACAAATTCATTCAATTTGCTTAAAAGGTACAATATGGAGTTTTCATAAAGTCCTTGTTGTTAATGACACCTGGTGGCCGTTAAGTGAACTGCAGTCAGCATCCTGTTGCTACGCTGCACGGATCTGCCGTTTGTTGCTTCGTAACGGTAGCTGATAAAGTAATTTGCAAACGGTAAGCTAGCGACTTTACCAGTCAGATCAGCCCCGGGAGTCTGGATGAATTAGCCAGTAGTAGTAGTAGTAGTAGTAGTAGTAGTAGACAGTATATTGCCATGTTAGCTAGTTAGCAATTCGTCTGCATTAGCAAGCAAGCTACGTGGTCTCATTTTTACGTTACAATCCGTTAACTCATAGGCAATACAAAGCAATTAAGACATGTAAAATGTTACATACGGTACCTTTAATGCAGCTTTAACATAACCAGAAAATATCCTCATCTAATCCAAAATCATACAATTAGAAAATCTTTATTCTGCTTTAAATACTTCATGTTACAATGTTCTACAAAAGATATAATTCAGTATTATGTCCTGCTAAGAACTTATATGGGTTGTCATGTTTATGCAGGTTCTATTCCAGGATTTAGTATCTGATATTTAAGTCCTTATGGTGTCATTAAAATAATAACATGCAAATGTTGTAGCAGAATCGGAATAATTCTGTCCAACAAGTGCAATAAATACAAAAGAACTGTACTTAGTGGTTAGATGGACTGTCTTCTGTAACGGGACTGACAGAATAGTGGAAAATGAATAGACTTTCTCTCCTACCTTCCCTCAGGTCCCCACCACTTCCGTGAAGGCAGCTTTCTGATTGCCACGCTGTCGAAGCCCCGCCTGCAGGGTTCAGAGCTCCGCCTGCAGCAGCACTTCCGCTGGGTAACGCTGCGTTGGGACCAGGAGCCACTGCACGGCCTGCTGGGAAGGCACCTCCGCAGGAAGCTGCTTCATAAGGTCAGTGAGAGATGTAGTTTACAGCCGCCAAAGACAAGAGACTGCATCATTTTTGATAGACGTGTTCACAGCCAGCTTGTTTTGCAAAATCACATCTGGACTTGCTTCAGTGGTTAATATATATGATGATAAAGAATCTGTCCTTTTCAACTCTCAAGAAAATCAATGATGAACCTCCTGTTTGTTCCACCACTCTCTCAGTTCAGTTTAGTGTTTCAGCAAGACAAAAGCAAAACGTTAAAACTGTAATCCGTTCCTCCACCTTTCCTCCAGATGGGAACTGGAGTTTGGTCACCCGATGGCGTCATGGAGCGGTCGGTGTTGTGGGTGAGCCAGGTCTGGCAGCAGCTCAACGCCTGTCTGTCCCGTCTGGGGACCCATGAGGTTTTGCTGGGCCCGCAGCTCTTCCTGTCCTGCCCTGTTGTCCCAAACAACACACAGGCAATCGTCAGGTGTGTCCTAAAATAACTGCTCGTGATATATTAATTAAATAGCATGTTACCATAGAAGAAATAACACATTAAACATGGTATTAGAAATTGTTTCAGCACTAAAAAAAACAGCCATTCTCTGGTTTCTCTGGGAGCTAAGTGTCCATGTTTAGAGTGATAATGCCCTTTAAAAACTATTTTCTGGTTACCACGTTATTTACCTGTTCCTTCATTGTCCGACTGAAAAAGCTAATAAAAGCGAGACAAAATGAGCTATTCAAAGCTAGCAGGCAGTCTTTAATAAATCACTCATTTATCTTGAGATATTTAAATACAGTAGAGCTGCAACTACAGTATACTGACAATTACTGCAGCTGTTGTTTAATCTCTTCATGATTTTTATCATTTATTTTATAAAATGATAAATTAGTGATCATTTTCTCTTTAAAATGTGTTTGACCAACAGTTAGAGGTAAACCTTTAAAGTTTACTATGATATAAAACAGAGAAAACCAGCAAATCTTCAAAATAGGCATTTTCTATTGAGAGAAATGTTTGGCATTTTTACTTAATTACTTAATTAATGTCATTGCTGTTAATTACTTTTCTGTCGATTTAGTAATCAGTTAAATTAGAAATTGTTTCAGCACTAAAAAAAACAGCCATTCTCTGGTTTCTCTGGGAGCTAAGTGTCCATGTTTAAGAGTGATAATGCCCTTTATTTATAAAACTATTTTCTGGTTCAACCTTTAACGTTTATTCTCAACAGCAGCCATCCTTCTCTCTAAACCTGCTTACTGTAACTATTACAACCTTAGTGTCGACTGAAAACGAGCAGGAAATAAACAACGAAGACTGAGAGGAGAAACTAAATGGACTTGTCTGTCTGTGTTCAGGTGGCTGGCTCGGCTCTGGAACGCCGTGGTCGTCCCCCGCGTGGAAGAAGCCATCATCTCCCGGGTAACAGCCAAGCGCTCCTCCTCCTCCACCACCACCACCTCCTCTTCCTCATCGCCGTCGTCGCAGCGACCGTCTCCTAGCAACTGTGGGCTGAGTGCCGGGCAGCAGGCTGTGGTGAAAGCCGCCCTCAGCATCCTGGTCAACAAGGCTGTTCTCCAGGGCTGCCCTCTGCCTCGACACGGTGTGTGGCCGTCACAGATGATGATGCATGTTTCACCAGGTGTTGTTTCCGTCAGGAATGACTATTAAAAAAAGATACTGATGTGTATTTTTTTCCTTCATCTCCTGCAGAGATTGACCGGTACCTGCTGGAGTTTCGGGGCGGGACCTTCCCTCTGTCAGCTATCGGCTCCTATAAAGGAAGTAATGGTGGAGGAGGAAGAAAAGGGCGGGACAGCGGCAAGTTGAGACGATCCAACACCAGCCCTCGGAAGAAGGGAAGCCCCGCCTTAAACTGGAGCTGTGGCGGTTCCTTTAGAGAGGGTAAGATGGTTGTGTAAAAGTGTAAAAAAACAGTGGTGAACTTGGACGGGTTCCATGAAAACCAAGTTAACAGTACATGATGCAATGTTTCACTTACAACTGGCAAACAATGCACCAGGTAAATGGTACATAATCCATATAACTTTCATTTTTCTTAATAACGTCATATGCAGGGTGCAAACAAAGAGCAGGTAAATCCTGGCTTTCATTATTTTCCTGACTTTAGGTGAAGAGGACCTGAATGCTCCATTAAATATCTTTGCACACTATGGACTATGGAGCATTAAAGGCTGCAAAGGATTCACCAGTGGTGTCCTCCAACCTTCAGATAAACAAGGGTGCATTTTTCAGCTGCAACTGAAGGGTTCTTGTAGACCCATAGTGAAGGTCTAGAAATGTGGATTTCAGAGGGTCCAGCTGAAGCTAGACTACATGAATATTTACCGCCTGTGTGTTGCGTTCATGTGTTGTCACGTACATAACAAACCCCAGCACTGAACAGGAAGCACCATGACCGGTATGTGACCAAACCCGAACCTCACTTCTAAATTTTTGTCCAAACCATCTACTCTCTGCCCTGAACTGGGGACACTGGCTTTGCGTCAGCAGCATCCACAAGGGGGCGCTGTTTAACAGGCTTAACATGTGCTACATGCTGCGGTCATTCAAATGTTCCTGTAACTCAGGATAATCCACAGACCTCAGTGTGGATAGTTATTACACCAGATTTTACTTTTCGATAGCAAGTTGTTTCTAATTAGATAATTAAAATGATCCTGATGAACGGGGACATTGTTTGTGTAAAGACACAGAGCTGTTTAGCGTTTTAAAATTCTTTAAGTACGACAAACTAAATTCTGGTCACCTTCATTGTATCATCGCAAAAACTCTACAAATAAAACCAAAACTATTTGCGTGGTTAGATTCCTGTAGGAGTAAGAGTGAAAATATGTTTTTGTGATTTGAGTGAACCGACCCTCATGTCCTGTTTAATTAATACGTTTGTTCATGTTTGCTCGTGATTGCAGGTTCGCTGTTGAGCACTGGCGTCAGCTTCATCGCCAACGGCAAAGTGCAGAGGTTTGTGTTCTCTCTCATGATGATGATGATGATGATGATGCAGTATTAGTAGTAGCCAGCGGTGGAAAGTAACTAAGTACATTTACTCAAGTATTTCCATTTTCTGCTACTTTGCACTTCCACTTTAACACTTCAAATATTGTTTTTGCTGCACTACATTTATTTGATAACCTAATTACTAGTTACTTAACAGATTCAGAATAATATAAAATATAAAATCATGAAATAAATGATGTGCTATTATATCTTAAAATAAGGTCAAACTTTATTGAAACCCTGGGGGGGGGGGGATTCACAAGCTACCCAGCAGTTCATAAAGTCAGCAGCTACTTTTAGAGTAGATGTGTACATTAATGCATAAATAATTATAATCCAATTGTATAATATACATTATTCTGAAATGGGCTGCTCTGAATAATTAATACTTTTACTTTCAGCACATTATGTATGTTTACTTTCACTTAAGTAAAATTTTGAATGCAGGACTTGTAACAGAGTATTTCTACACTCTGGTATGGCTACTTTTACTTAAGGAAAAGTTCTGAGTACTTCTGTCAGTACTGGTAGTAGCAGTAGTATTGGTCCAGCAGTGCAGTGCTGGTGCTGTAGTAGTAGGACTTCAAGCAGCCAGCAGAGGGCAGAATTGTCTCACTAATGAAATGTGTGTCTGGTTCAGTCAGACAGCACCAACGAGCGTAATACTAAGCTGTTAAATAGCTGAGTTAGTTTGTAGAGATGTTAAAATATGACACTAAATTTAATTCCATTGTGTTTGTAGGGAGCCTGCAGGTCTGTCTGTGTTCTCCGATGACGAGACAGATTTAATCAGAGAGCTGCAGACCATGTGCTCCAGCAAGTCCGAGCCAGACATCAGCAAGGTACTGACACACACACACACACACACACACACACACCATTCTTTTAGTCTACAAAGATACATGCAGCTCTATAAACCTTCATTAAAGTATATTGTTTTATAACCAGACAATACAAAATCCCATGTCAATACAGGTATCAGTATTGTTTTACTGTACTGTAGCAATGAAGGGCTTAAAAGGACGCAATAACCCTTTTTCTTTTAAATCAAATTTTAAAAATTTGTACTACAATTTTCAAATCAATAAATTGCTTCCCATGTATCTATTGAGATTAGCTACAACAATCAATGACATCCAAACAGAAATTTAACCAACCAGTCAGTGTTGAGTTCAGTCCAGAATCTCAAGACAACACAACAGCACAGAGCCAGCAGGAGAAAGAAAATATGATGCGCTGATGTATTAAAAAACAGATTATTAAAGCACCATGACAACGTGAAAGGGGTCGCTCGCAGTGACAAACCTACAGAGAATGATCACCTGAACCTGCAGCTCCCCTCAGCTTTGTTTTCAGAGAAAAAGCTCTAAAAACCAACTGTTCACTATCTCAGCACCAAACAGCAGGCAGATACAGTTAGCGACTAGCTAACAGTTAGCAGCTACAGAGCCAGATGTTTCCCTCAGGAGTTAGCAGAAAGCAAAAACTGAGCTATAAGAAGAGACTTACATTCATCAGGTGACACAAACGACTCGATATGAATGATCATGTTGCTCTGTAACTGCTGGATGTGGAAATAAGCAACTGTTTGCTAACAAGTTCGCCAAACAACGTGTTTCTGCTGCCACCAAGTGGCCAAAAGGTGTTACTGCAGGTTTAAATTCATCATAGACTAACATGACAGTTTATCAAGATACAGATTCTGTAATATTCTCCATCATTATGGCAGCTCAAACAAATTTAAAATAGACTTATGTTTTTAATCTAACACTGGTGTTTGCCATGACAAATTCACATAAGTAGTACAGCGGATTAAAGCGGTATAGATCCACCATAAGTGACTTCTACACTCTTTGGATAATAGATGGACCTCTGACTGCCACTGTGCGTCTCTGTCATCCAGCAAAATACTCAATAAACCTCCTCAGAAAACTCTTTTGCCGTTCAGAAGCCTCTCGGGTCTTAATTACACTTTTCAAACACTCGGCTTTCAGGTCACATGTTTTGACTCAGTCCTGGCTCTTTTAATTCATCACTGTCATCCTTCCAAATATAGAGACCGCGCTGTATGTGTGTCTGCTGCACGGCACAGGCTCGGTAATGACATTTCCCTTTAAGTAGCTCCTGTGGACAAATGATTCCAGTGTAGTGACTCAACAGCTTCCAGGGGTGTGAGTCTTTAAGACCTGCGCTAAAAACTGATAACTTATCTGAAAGTATTTCACCAGTCATTCGGTGGAGAGTTTAGTGTCCAAAGGTGATCTAAATGAGCTATTACCACCACAGTTCTGGTGAAAAACACTGCTTTGTTGGAGGTTTTTGCAGTTATCGAAGAAGAATCTAATCTCTCGATAGCTTTGTTTCTAAATTATTGACATCAGGATTGACCTTTTTAAAGTAATCCCCTAATCTTAGACCTTCACCTGCATTGACCCTGATGTTGATAACACCTCATCACCAACATCCCACCCAGTAATTTACTTCAAATAATAACCGTCCTCACCTGCACTACACTAACTGAATACTCACAGTGCAGCCAGCCACTCTGCTTAAGCTGCGTGTTGTTACTCACATTCAGACGAGGTTTTGCTTTAACGTTCGCTCTCGATCCCCTCCCACAGATCTCTCAGGCCAAAGACGACTTGATCCTGTTCTCCGGCTCTCCCAGCGAAGGGACGCCCCCCCACACGGCCGAGCAGGAAACCGCCGTCCAGCAGCGACCGCAGACGGTGAGAAGGAAAGAGTGCAAACACATCAATGAGTGGCAGCTCAGTGTCGAAATAAATATAAATATAAATATAAATCTGTGTGGAGAAATGTACGTTGTCCCTGCAGCGAAGAGTAACAGAATACAGAAGATAAGACTGTAAAGAAGAATATAGTGAATGGCTATTTAAACATTACAACACATGGACATATTAAAGGAATACTCATTTCTGTATGATTGCACAGCCTGACATAAAAAAAAAAAACTGAACTTCAAACCTATAAAAACAAATGTACCTACACAGTGCACTTCCACCTTAATACACTTCAACATACCCACACACAAGACTGCGTTTCACTCTTTATTTTTGCCTGCAGCAGCTATTTTTGTGCTCTAGAAAAAAATCATCATTGCTCCATTAAGCCACAAACCGATGACTCACATTTAAAATGAATGTGTGTGATTGTTTTGTACACCTTTTTAAATCATGTGTCTCCGGTGTGTTTGGTGTTACCTCACGCATAACTGACCTGTCTGGTATTAGCAGTTTTAGGGCTGTACTGTTGTACAGTGTGTCATTACTGCAGGTTTACTTGTAGCTGTAAGGATGTACTTGATGTTCAGCAGCTCTGCAGCTGTGTAGTCGGGCTGGGACCACATGCTCATCTCCCGATTCGATATGTATTGTGATTCTCAAGTTTTGCCAGTCGATATTAAGATTTATTGCAGTTTGTGTTTGCTTTTTTTTAACGCTAGACCATCAGAAAAAGTTGGACAGGGCCCAAGAAAATCAAGCAGAAATGCTGGGGAAAAAAAGAACCCATGTAGTAATGTATTAACTATCATAATTATTTATTTTATTATATTTCTATTTTAACATGTTACTGCTGATTATTTATTTTTCCTATTTTATTTAACATTTTACTATTTTTCTTTTGTATATTTATTTTGTGTAGTATTTCATAATTTTATATTTTTTCATATTTTTATTGCTTGTATTATCTTTAATGCTTTTTCAGTTGTTTTGGTGCGCATTGGTCTCTAACATCCTAAAAAGGCTATATAAATACATTTTGATTGATTGATTTTGGTTCCGTAGGTGACTGAAATAGCCATTTAAATGGCTCCAACTCACCAAACTCTGTTTCTTTATGCAGTCTGTCGTCCATCAGTCCGGCCGCAGCTCCACCCAGGCAGCCGTCCAGAGCAGCGACCGACGTTCAGGCCCTCGCGCCAAATCGCAGCTCCCCGTCCCCAGCAGCAGGGGGCAGCAGACACGAGCCTCCACTGCTGCCACCGGCAGCAGCAGCAACAACAACAACAGCGGCGGCGGCGGCAGCAGCAGCAGCCCCGGCCGAACCCGGACGCCCCCCAGCCACAGCAGACCCACCAACAACAGCAGCAGCAGAACAAAGCAGGCTCCCCCCAGCAGCAGCAGCAGCAACAACAACAACTACTACCGCAACAACATCAACGACAACAACCAATCACACGAGGACATCTGGATCCTCCACAGAGACCTGCATGAAAACAACAACAACAGCAAGTAGACATCTTCTCCCCTCCCCTCCATGATTCCTCTGAACCTCCCTCCATGATGTAAAGACTAGGTACCTGACGACCTTTGACTTCTAGTATTTGTACTTGTTATCCGTACTCGTTACACTGTACTACAGTTGTGTACTTGGGGACCATAGTTTTATTCTATTACAGTATTTGAAGTATTTGATCATTTGGTTTGGTAAGATTTTACGTGTGTGTGTGTGGGGGCAACAGAAGGTAATGCAGCAGGTTACCTTACTGTTGCCTTATTCCAATGTATCAACCTGCATATTAATGGGACAGTATTCAGTAGACAAGATACAGTGTAAGAATGTACTGAAATACGAGTTGAGATATAAAGTATTTGACTGGTGGAAACTGCCTCAAAACAGTACCGACACGGTATTTTTTGTGTACTTAAAGTGAAATACTGTACTTCTACTGGTTTAAGGCCATTGAAGAGCAACTGAAGGTACTTACAGGTGTTACCTTTTAGTGAAAAGTGTTTTTGGATCAAAGAAAGAAACAAAGCAGGTTTTTCATTTTCTTTTTTTTTCCTTTTGTTGTTTTTGCTATTAAGTATTTTGAGATATTCAAGTGTTTTATCTTTAAATATAGTTGCAAGGTTGGTTTAAATACTGTTGAAAATTAATCAGGGTTTTACCAAATATATTTGTAAATAAGAATTAGTGTGTTCAAATGCGATATATAGATTGGTGTATGTGGTATGACGCTTGTACAGTGACGAAACCTTAAAGCAAAACTGCTGAAAAAAAGAAAAACTTGTACATAGTGTTTGTAAAACGAGTTTGGTTTCCGAACCCTTCACTTGTTTCAGAGTGAAGGGGCTGTGGCAATAAGTAATAGAACTGTATAAACACAGGATGTCCTCAATCAACTGTAAGCCATAATAAATATTTTAAATGTCCATCTTCCCCCCCCTGTTCAATTTAACCCCAGCTGAGCCCTACACTGTAATTCATACTTTCTCTTTTTCCTTTCCATTATCACTGTGTTCTTCGTATGTTTTTACTTTTAAAAAGGACAAGTTTTATTTGAAGCGGACATTGTTTATATATACAGTATATATATATATAAATATATCTATACATATGTACAGGAGAGACTTTAGTCAACCTATGATTTTGATCTGTACGATAGCTGTTTGAGGTTTAAAGAATTGTCTTTCAAGCACAAACATTAAAAATGGCACTGTTAAAAAAAAAAAAAAATCCCCATCGGAACTTTTTCCTGTTCTTTTATTCCTGTTTTTTCATTTTTAATAAAACGCAGGATCTTGAAGAGCCCCCGAAGTCCCAAAAGAAGTTTGGGATCTTTTGTAGTATCGTCTTCAGTACCCAATCTCTGTTAAAATCCTTCTTAATTTTATATTCAAATACATCATCCATCTGATACTCAATGTTTTGTTTTTAACAGGGCTCGTACAAAGTCTTGAAAGTTTGGAAAAATGCTTAATTTAGTTTAGGAATACGCTTGAATTCAAATATACTCCTTGAAAAATGATTTTTCAACATAATCTGATGTTTCATCAGTAATATTTAAGATAAAACGATCCGGTCGTCATTTGTTTGTTGTCTCCTGGAATTTATAGTAACAAAGGCTTCGAGAGTCTGGAAATTTTTGGTTTAGGTACCTTGAAAGTGCTTGACTTTTACTCTTTTTAAAAAGTTGTACAAACCCTGTTTTAAATTTATTGTGGTCCCAGTTTTCCCTCAGCCTGACTTGCCTGTGTTAAATTAATTTTAAAAATGTCCTACATTTCCCAGAATGCTTTTCATCGACCTGCAGAGAAGGGATGTGGAATTAGAGTTTTACTTTTAACTGAACTATTGGTGGGGAGAGCGACAGGCGAAGGTGGCGACGTGAAAAAGGGAAAAACTACAATCAAGCTTATTAACATCAGCTACGTCCCAAATCCATACGGCATTGTAATTTTAAGCAGGTTTTAAGAAGGTAGTGCATTCACACTGGAAAAGTGACAAAACTAAGTGTGTTGTTGGTATACACACCTATACACGAAAGGAATGAAGGAGCTACTCGCAAATGAATATAAATTGCAGGTGAGACACCTACAGAAAGATCTTCAAAAACTAAACATTTGATATCAAGTTGCTCGGCTTTGGATTTCCAAAGTTGTTTGTCGTCCGTGAGCGAATGTATTGTATCATTTCGTGTTCGTACACATTTTTTTTACAGTTTTATACTAACAGCAAACTACAGGGTTTGTACAGCTTTTTAAGAGTAAAGTTCAAGCACTTTCAAGGTACCTAAACCACAAATTTCCAGACTGTCGAAGCCTTCAATTGTTACTATAAATTCCAGGAGACAACAAATATGACGACGGGATCGTTTTATTTTAAATATTAAAAGATTTTTAGTTTACATGAGAGATTGTGTCAATGATGAAACACCAGATTATGTTGAAAAATCAAGCATTTTTCAAGGAGTACATTGGAATTCAAGCATATTCCTAACCTTGAAAACATAACTTAAAATTAAGTATTTTCCAAACTTTCAAGACTTTGTACGAACCCTGAAACTAGAGCTGCAACGATTAATCGATCAAAAGAAAACGAATAACTATTTTGATAAATCGATTAATCATGTCAGTTCAAGTTCAATCTCTGTTTCAAACATTAGCTGGTTCCAGCTTCTTAAATGTGAGGATTTGCTGCTTTTCTTTGTCATTTCTGACAGTAAATGAAGAGTCTTTGGGTTTTGGGCTGTTGGTCGGACAAAAGAAGCAGTTTGAAGGCGTCACTTTGGGTTAAACGTCAAGGCATTTTTACTGCATTGAAAGATTTTACAGCGGTAAACTTCTACAGTTTCCGTGTTTGCTTTCACTCGTGCTTATGATACCTGTCATCGCCTCAGAAACTGTAGAGCTATCATTAATTGCGAAGGAGCTAGAGGAGCACAGCTATGGAAAGCAGAGTGATCCAACTCCGGACTGCCGGTCAGGTCTGTAGTCTATAATCAATTGCTCATCGTTAAGCTTATCTATTGGGATCTCCCGGATGCGGAACACTCTTCTCAGGATGCGTTCATTTTCTTCATTTATCGCCAGAAGTACCTTGAGTTTTTTCCTTACTTTGGTTGCTAAGGTCTTTTGTGCAACGGTTTAACTAAGTGAACATTTTAAGGAAGACTTAAGGGTGTTTTGTGCAACAGATTTTATTTTAAGGGAAATCTTAACGTAAGGTGTTTTGTGCAACCGGCCCCTGATGTTTACTAGACATTTTCTGCTGCCAAAAAAACAAAGACGTGTCGGACACAGAAAAGCAAGATATTACACCATATGGCCAAAAGTATATGGACAGCCCTGTCACATACATTTGTGTCCTTCTGGTCTGCACATTAATACCCATTTTTGGAATCTCATGTCACACATGGCTGTAATGTTTAGGTGTCTACATACCTTTGGCCATGTAGTGCATGTTTAAGAAAAGGGGATTAATGTTAGACCCAAAAGAATCTTCCTTGAACATAACTGACACCGGCTTTTAACACAAATGACACAACCACACTGAAATTCTCAAAATCTTTTAGTTTTACTGGAAATATAGTTGATTGAACAAATACATTTATTTATACATTTCTTTGGACATCTGTGTCCCTTTTTTTTTTCCTATGAGTAAGAAACAGATTTGTTCTTTGATTTACTCTGTAAAAAAAACAACAAAAAAAAATCTGTCGTCACAGTTAAACAAGGCATTTCTCCGCGGTACCTTAATTTTCGGCATCGCTGCTTTACAAAACTATTATTCAGTATGAAAGGAGCAACACACTCTTCTCTTGACCAAAGAAAATAATGTTGGTTTCCAGTTTCCGAGGGAAGTACAGAGAGAACTTATGAAATTATGAAAAAGAAATGCTAAATGTTTGCTTTGCGTTTGTACAGCAGCGGCTCTGGAAAAATATACTTTTATCAAATAGAAATTGTTTTTTTTTTGATGAATTACTGGCTTCTCTATAATTCATCAAGTAACAGAGGCTAAAGTAAAAAGCACAGTTTATCACAATTCTACATCTACACTTCATTTAATGGAGGAGTTGAAAACACTGTACAGCATTTAATCACTTGGCGGTTTCCTTGCTGTGAAAGCTGATGAGTACCACGGGGTCGTCTCTAAAGTGCATTCAGATAGAAAAATAAGGGTATCTGAGTCATCGCTCACTGAAGTTTCTGCAGGGTCGGACTGACTAACCAAAGATACTAAAGCAAATATTCAGAGGATGCTTCAGCACAACACACACAAAGCCACTGTAGAAGTCTTGCTCTCAGTTTGCCTTAATTCCCCAGAAGGACTGTTTCACAAAGCTCGGATCTCTTTTCATCCTGTAGGATAAACTGATTTTTAGGTCTATTTCCAGCCCATCAAAGTTTGTACATACCGCAGCATGTATACTAGTACGGTGCTTTATCAGCGGACAACTTAGCAGAACTCACAATTTCATTTTTGTCCCTTTGCTCATTAAAAAAAAAAGAGGTTCTGCACACTTAAACGTGTGTTTTGAGCTGTAAACTAAATGACTGTACTGTGATGAAACACATCACTGCTGGTGTTAATATTGACATTTCTTACCAGATTTCTAGAAATCTGCATTTCATGGGTTGAAAACAGCTCATCTACTGTACATCAGCCCTAAAGTCGACCGGTTGGGACCTGTCTATGGGCGTTTTCACACCTAACCTGTTTGGTTAAAACGAACCGCGGTGCGTTTGCCCGGTTAGTGCGGTTCTTTTGTGCAGGTGTGAACACAGTAATCGCACTCTGGTACGGACCAAAACAACCGCACTGAGACCCTTTTAGAGGAGGTGGTCTCGGTCCGGTTCCAAACAAACTCTGGAGCGGTTCGTTTGTGGTGGGAACGGCCAATATCAGATTCCAGTGTGAACTGGTCACGGTCCTGAACTGACCCACATGCGCAAAAGATCAATAATAAAGACGCTGACGCACGGACGTAAACATGGAGGCCGCTGAGGTCAGCGTTTACGGTTTCATTTATAAGTTGATGTGCAGTGGAAGCCAGCGAGTTCGTGAGCAGATGATAACGAGGAGGAGAAAGAAGCAGCGGTCTTCCATGTTTGTGTTCGAGGGACTCTAGAATAACATAAAAGTCGCATGAATTCCAATGTGACTGTTCAGACTGAGGTCGCATTGCAAAAAAATAAATAAATAAAAATCGGACGTGTATCTGATTTAGGACCACATATGAAAGTGGCCCAAATCAGAATTGAAAAGATCAGATTTCATGTGATTTGTGCTGTTCACACAAAATCAGATTTGGGCCCCTGTTGCCTGCAGTCTGAACTTTGGTATCAACAACTTTTCGGTTAATTTTTTTTAAAATCTGCATCGTTAATTCCTGCGGTTGGATGCTATGATGAGTTCACGTTGTGCTTTCTGAGCTCTCACTGTCTGTTTGCTCGCCATGCTCACAGTTTCACTTTGTATTTATACAGGAGAGAGAAGCTCCCATCTGATCACACCTTCGTGCAGGACACACGAGGCACAATGAAGTCAGACTTCCACAGTGGCTGCTGCTGTTTCTAAAGAGACTGAAGGCTCCGGTGAAAACCAGCTGGTTGTTCACTAGTCCGAAGTAAACATTTTTCTTATAAAATAATCCCTTAGTTCAAACCAATGGAAATGTTTTTTTAAACAGTTATGCAAAAAAAAAAGCAAAAAACTCTGATGCAGTTCACGCTTTTTCAAAGCAAATACATTTTTTTTGGCCTCAGAGGAGAAACTTAAACTTATAAGGATTATTTGAAATGAAGGAACCCTCACAGTTTGTCCAGCCCCCCCAAAAACTCCTGACTGACTGAAACCTGCGAAGGCACTTGAGATGGTTCAACAACAAAGTGTCCAGTTAGATTTTGTTTGTTGTTATGTGCTTAATTTACTGTGGTTATTATGTTATCATGTGTTTAATTTACATGTCAGAGGCACGTTACTTCTAGCCATCTTGCTCTGATCCCGGTGGTCCCTGTTACATGGAGGATTTTTATCTTCCCATGCTTCTGGAAGTCAGATCCTCCGGGTCAGAGCGCTCCCTGCAGCACATACACTCTCATTTATTATTATTTTGCTGATTTACTGACAGATATCCAACAAAAGCTTCAGTTTGGGAACACGCAGATTTCTGTCATACAGCCTTTTTTAAAAATTCCAATTCACCTACCCATGCAGAATTTAATACTAATTTAAAAACATTTATACGCCGGGCTGTTAGCATACAAACATTCAAATCTAACTTTTTATTACGCATGTCCAAAACATCCTCTGCCACTTGTATATTATTCTAAATGTCTGTCCTCATTATTTGACAGTTAAATGGACGTCAACGGTTGTGTGTGTTTGCGGTGTGTCACCTGTGCTTGTGTACAATATACTGCATGTGTATGAGGGTTAAATCAATATACTGGTCAGAAGTTGTGGTTTTATTAACAATCAAGTATAAACAAGTCCATTTTGTTTAATGTTAATATGATGGAAAACTTGAATTTATTTATTTTCTTTACACATTTAATTTTCAATTTTAGTCAATTATGATTCAGTGTAAATTAAATAATTTGTCTGGGCACCGGTGCAGAGTTTTAGTGTCCCATAGTGATTCAGATGCTGTTTCACTGGTCATTCTGGGGAATAATGACTCAAAAATGGCTGCTATTGACCACTTCGACCCAAAATCATCAGTATCACTGGATCAATCCCTTGTTTAGAGAAGGTGTGTGTGTGTGTGTGTGTGTGTGTGTGTGTGCCTGCCCGGTTAGAGGCGAGTGTCGTGGACTTCGTCCTCGGCTTCCTCCAGCAGGGACGAGATCTTGGCGGTCTGCGGTGGCGCCCTCTTGCTGGAGTTGAGGCGGTGAAGCGTCGGGAAGAGGCGGAGCCGGTCGGCGGGGCTCATGGCCTGTTTCAGGTGACTCGTCTCGTTCAGCAGCTTCTGGATGGAGTCGTAGCATTTCATGGAGCTGCCCTCGATCATCTGGACGGACGGCAGGGAGGAGAAGTGTGATGTGTTTATCTGGGCTTCTAATCTGGTGTTTTCTTGCAAAATATGATGTTTTTAATATAAAAAGCTGATTGGAGATGACATTTTTGCAGGAATTGTATGAACAACTTCATGACTGGCTTAAACTAATGGCCTTTTGAGTTTAACAGTGGGTTTGACTGCTTTCATATATCTGGAAAAAGTCACATAAATGTCCTAAAAAAAAACAAAAAAAAACACATTACATATTTACTTAATCTTAAAATCACTGAAACTGTGGAAACAGTGTATGTGAGGGCTGTGGTGTGACTGGTGACTTGCAGTTTGTAGGTTATGTTTTGTACAGAACAAAGTGAACCTTCCCTCAGTACTGAGCTACCTTAGGTCCACTCTACAACCACAGCCAACAACAAACACACCCCGCTGGTGTGTGTGTGTGTGTGTGTGTGTGCACACACTCTTTTACAACGGTGGCTGCAGGGGAATGTTTCACTGCAATACCACAAGTGGCCACTGGGCAAAATTGGAAGCAAGGCTGAGCGGCGGCACCGTATCCAGATCTTATTATACATCCATGGAACCGGCTGGACCACCAGGAAAAACCCAAATCATCTGAACTAAATGTACTACAAGTCTAATGGCTGGAGGTATTCGTGGTACATTTTTTCACCCTTGAAAATTAAGTCATTTCCCATTTTTTTTCTTGGTTTTAAACCTGTGTAGAAGTAGCCATTCATCCATCCATTGAGGTCACTTCCCTCATGTTTCCGTCACACCAGCTACTTGTTCCAACACAAACCCCCATTACTAACCACCCACACCCAACATAAGGGAATGGAGTTTAATCTCTTATCACTTCATAACAGGCCAAGCTAAAGTAGGCTGATCGAGTTTCATGAGCTTCTGCAAACACCTGAGCGCTGAAAGACTTGGACATGTAGACGCAGAATCGATCAGCGAAATCCAAACTGAACCCAAAACTTACCAGGAATGATTGACACTCCAGCAGCGGCTCCACTCTGTGTTCTGACAGGATGACGGTGCAGCCAGAGAACGACTGCTTCAGCGTCTTCCTCAGGACCTGTAACGTTCTGCTCACACACACACACACACACACTCTCACACACACACACACACACACACACACACACACACACACACACACAACCATCATCATCATCATCAAAGGCCGTCTCTCTCTGCTGCTGCACATTAGCTTAGCGTTCTGTTCCTGTTGAGGCCGACATGAAAGATTAGGCGGCGTTGGCCTCAGGTTAAACGAGATTGCTAATTTTAAGCTTCATTTACCATTTACCATCATTACACACACACAGTTCTACATACAGTAGGTCTAGATTGCCACCAGATGCAGTGACAGGAACGCCACACATGTTGGATTTGGGTGACTTCCACTGCACCGTGTGACCGCGCACACGCACACGCACGCACACACACACACACACACACACACACACACTTTCAGGTATCAGCTGTGTTTGAGCAGTGCAGTAGGAGGCAGAAACGATGTATTAAAGCTTCCAAAGTGTCCACGTAAAGTATACAAATATCAAAGAGACGGCAGTAACACAGGCCGACAGGATGACAACGTAGCGTGTTTCTTATTAATATGCCGTAAATTTGATCTGCTAGTGACATGAAATAGATCTACAGTGTATACAGAGGCCTGACTGCACGTTTATCAAACATTTAAATGCCTTTACAATGTGCAGTATTAAGGGACATTTTGAATCCAATATATAGGTGTAATCGTATTTTTTCATATAATGATACAATACTGTGATCAGGGTCTGAAATGAAGTTTTTCCTCACCTGCCACTGTGGCAGCTCACTGAACATTTCTACCAGTCACACACTTTATTAATATAAGAAAAAGAAGCCATGGTGGCAGGTGGACAGAAATTTTTACTTGCTACAGCCAACATTTACCCTGTAATTGGCAGCTGGCAGGTGCTATTTTCATTCCCTGATTGTGATTATTGTATTTAAATTTTTAAACAGGAGGTCACATACAAGCCCATCTAGGTTTCTTGCCTCTCTTTCCGCTGCAAACTGAACTAAAGCCCTGTTTCAAACTGTCAAAAATAAACTCTGAACTCAAAATAAAGTTCAGAAGCTGCCCTGTGGATTTGAGCAGCGACTCAGAGAGGCTTTTAGGCTGGTGGTAGACAAATTGTTGCACACATATACCACATACACTGAGACACACACAGATTGGAGAGTTTTGCGGTGATACTGACATGGGGTCGAGGTAGGCGGAGGGTTCGTCCAGAAGCAGGATGCGGGCCTTGCTGAGGATGGAGCGGGCGAGACACAGCAGCTGTTTGTGTCCGTTGCTCAGCACGTTGCCGCCGTCCTCCAGCTGAAAGTCCAGCTTGTCCGGAAACTGCTCGATCACTGACTTCAAACCCACCTGAGGACACACAGCAGGACAGATTTTTACTTGAGAATTCACTCCACTGACCATCATGGAGGGAAAGAGTTGTTGTTTTCATCTCAGAGGTTTTGTCACTCCAAAAGCAACATCACTGAAGAAAATGTGGCGTTAAACCTGAACAGTTTCTCTTCTGCTGATTCTGACATTTTTAGTATTGTTTTGGTTTAGACACGTTAAAAGAGCTGTTACACTAACATCTTGTTTTAATACTGTACTTTCCTGTAATGATCTCTATATGTTGGAAGTTTTTGTTTTGTATCATTTGTACCTGCATGTTGACATTTCAAAATAAATGAACATTTTTGATACTATTGCCAATATGACAGATACCAAAATGATTTTTTTGTTCAAAACCCTTTCTTCATTTAACAAAAGCACCCACACAAAAAGATTGCATCTGGTAAGCCTGATGGCCAAAACTATGAAAACAAATTTTATAAAATATTTTCCTTTAACATCTCCTTTTTCACCTATATTCTGGTGGCGTGAGAAGAAAACTCAAGCTATACTGTGGCAGGAAAATCCTACAACCAGGGTGGGATGATAACTTTTTAAAATGAACATCTACCAGCCACTGACAGATAAAATGTTCAAATTCACAAACAGTAAATCATTATTTTCATGTCTGAAATCTACCAGCCACTTTCATATTTTACCAGTATTTGGCTGGTGCTAATTTGCCACCCTGCCTACAACTCACAGAATATCAGAAGTCCATTACCTCTGATTGACTGATTCAACGTCAAACTGTCAGGTAGAACAGACTGATATACCCAATCATGGCCAAAATCATAAGCACAGCAGAAGAAAAGAGACAACGGAGCCTCACCTCCTCGGCTACCCTCCACAGCTCCTCGTCGCTGTAACGTCCGTGTGGGTCCAGGTTCATCCGGAAAGTGCCGGTCAGAATAAAAACCCTCTGTTCAAACCAGAACACAGAAAACATTTAAAATCAGAGTGAGTGGATTGGATCAGTACGGCAGCGTATTGCTGCCACGCCAGAAAAAGAAAAACGGATCAGTATCACGATATAACGTGAAAGGTTTATTGTTTTAACAAGATATTTTACACGTTATTACGACATACAAACTTATCACGTAACAAGAAACTTTTCTTGTTATAACAATAAACTATTTATCTTGTTTTAACGTGAAATAAAGTGATAAATGGTATATTGTTATAACAGTAATATTATCAATAATACTGGCATAATATCAACCTTTTCTTGTTATAACGTGATAACTTATTGTTATAACATAAAACTTAATGCGATACTGATCCGTTCTTTTTCCACGCAAGAAAAAAGGATCAGTATCACATTATGTGAAAAGTTTTATGTTATAACTAAGTTATCACGTTATAACAAGATAAATAGTACATTGTTATAACAAGAAAAGTTTCTTGGTATAACGTGATAAGTTTGTATGTCGTAATAACGTGAAAAACATCTTGTTATAACAAGAAACTTTTTCTTCTTCGTAGGTTAGAAAGTCTGCCTTGAAATGAGAAGTGCAGCCCTCATAATAACAATAATTTGGATCAATCGATGGCAGTAATAAAAGTATTTTCAGGCATACAGGGAAGTCCTTCCCAGTGATAATGGAATCTACTTTTCTCAGAGTCAGAAATATCTAACAACTTGGTCAATGATCTGTTCATGTTTATGTTTCGGAGCTAAAAGAAAAGAAAAAAAGATTAGGGTGACACATCTCCCAGTGTAACAAGTTATTGCAAGCGGTATTCGGCTCTTTAAGAGGTGCGAGGACGTGGATATTTATCAGCTGCTCTCTAGGTTTTAAAACTACTTTACTGTAACTTTATTGTATGACTGATCATTCATGTTGGGCAAAAGCAAATACAATCATTTAAAAACCAATGAAGCGGAGTGTAAATATAATTTTCCTTTTCAGACATTTGTCTCCATTGTTAAAATAACATCTTTATTTTGTCTCAATTTTCTTGCGCTTATTTTGACGAAAGTAAGTATTACTATGAAATTCACCACATTTTTGCACATTTTCATCCAAAATGACGCAGACTAAACTGTAGGAACATTTGGTGGTTCTGTTAGAAAACATCCTTCTGATTTTTACAACTATCAAAGTTTGAAAAACTCTTTAATAAGAGACTTAATTGTTTCCGATGTAACTCTGAAGGTTGTTTTAACTTTTTGCCTTCCATATTGCCACACTACTTACAGCTTTGTTGAAATATGTTTGAAATGTGTTTCTTATTCACCTTCACCCAACTAGTTTTTTTCTCAACAGTGTTTGAATTTGAACCAGCAACCTCTGCGTGCCATGTGTCTTGTTTGAAAAGCAGCTCAGCGGTCGTGGACGTACCTGCGGCACCACTCCGAAGGCCTTCCTCCATGTGTGCAGGGAGACGGAGCTCCAGGAGACGCCGTCGATGGAGATTTCTCCTTCAGTGGAGGCAAGACGCAGCAGAGCGGAGAGCAGGGTGCTCTTCCCTGAACCTGTTCGACCCAGCAGACCCATCTACACACACACACACACACACACACACATGCTAAATGTTAACTAATTTCTAGCTTTTCTGTTAATTAAAAAGCTTAATTGACTCATTCACCATTTTCTAGAAATTCTCTATCTGGTGTACTTGTGTGCATGCATCTATCAAAGTATGCATACCTACAGAATACTGCATGTACACATACTGTACAGTATGCATTGTGTATGGATACAAGGAGAGTATACGCTGCCTTGAGGTGTTTAGGAGTCTAAAAGCTCCCTGTCCTTTCTTCTGCAGCCTGGCGGCAACAATTAGCCCGTTTATCAGCAGACCACAGAGTAGCTAATGGGACGAGGCTAAAGTGCTGACACTTACTGAGCTCTGCTGTCCTCCAGGATTCATTATGAGGAGCTCATACTGACTATAATTACTGCCAGGAGCAAGGGGGGGGGTGTTCAAATATTACATGTTTTCTCTCTTTCCACTGAAAGCTATTTGGCCAATACTGCCTGAGTTCCTCAGCTCTAATTAAATAGCATAAGGCTTTTGAAATCCAGAGAGAAGGGAGGTGTTACAGATACGAGTGCATGTATGAGTCTGAAATAATATTTAAAAATAAATTAAACTAACTAAATTCATTTAGTTATTTTATTTGAATAATTTTATCATCTTTTGTTTTATTTCCACAGCTCTTGCTTATTTGTCCGTGTTGTTGTATTGCCTGCCTTCCTGCTGGCTACAATGTCACCTTGCTGTAACCTCTCTATGACCCTTTAATTGCAGCGTCCCTCTTGGGCTAATCAGTGTTTTGATGTTTTAAAATCCAATAAAAAACAGAGCTAACATGCATCACGCTGCCAAGTTTCATTAAAATGGAGTGACAGACAGCCTTTACCCATCGCTCAGGACTTACGCTCTGCCCGCCCTCCACAGAGAAGGAGATGTCGCTGAGGACGGCGCGTCCGACCTCTGTGTATTTCACAGTGAGGCCCTTGACGTCCATGTGGCCGCGGTTGGGCCAGCAGTCTTGGGCGTGAGGGTTGTCGATGACAAGGTCGGGGCCTCCTTTACCACCGGATTTCCCCGGCAGCGGCTCCTCCGATGGCAGGTCGATGAACTTGAACACCCGATCCACTGAACGCATCTGAGAGTGGCAGAGAGAGGGTGAGGTGGGTCACCGGGAGTTACCCAGTATAAATACAGTTTACTACTGTTCTCCATTGAGTTGTTGAGTCACACATTTTTTGAAACCGTAACCACAGACCACCACTACTCCTGGTGTTCAGCAGTAGAATTAATCAGGATTTACTGTTGTAACTCAGCACCTGTTTGTATCCTGCTGTACAAGCTCTTGCAGTGAGTAAATATATTCATATTCTTTTTCTTTTGACTGAAATATTGTACCAGTTTGAATTCTTTCCCCAAACTATTTATTGTATGGCACCCATCTCATCGTCACCATCCATTGAAAACCAAGCACCTTTAACTTTTATGATTTAGTTCATCTCATCGTCACCATCCATTGAAAACCAAGCACCTTTAACTTTTATGATTTAGTTAGTAGATTTAGTTTTTCCAACTTATTAGGCTAAATAAACCATTTTAAAACCCATTGGAATTTCTGAAATCTACGTTCTCAAAGCTGAAGACAGGGGCTGTTTTCTAAGCTCATGAAAAGCTGACATTTTTGGAGAAAATGGTTTTCATACTCAAGCATGTTTTTTTTCCCCAGCAAAAGCAAAATAAACGCACTTGTGCTTGAGGGATTTTTCAGTAGCTACTCTTACCATCACTGAAAATGTTATTCAGTCACTGTGAATTAGCCTTTTTCTTACATCAGAATATCAGTCACACTGTGATGAACGCTGCCGACTCCCCCAAACACACACCACCACCATTGTGTGAGTGTGTGTGTACTGAACAAAATGTCCTGCATTGTGATAAGCTCTGGGAGCTCCACTTACCAAAATGTGGGGGAAGACAACCGCTCAATGGGAACAAAGTGGTTCAAAAGAGCCTCACACAGTCTTTATAAACAGCAGTGAGGGCTGAGCTACCTGCAGTTGACCCTCGTCCTCTACAATCCCCTCTGAATTATGGTAAGGGGTGGTTTAACTCTGTTGTGAGTCAGTGTAAGCTAGGTGTGATGGTGGCTCCTCTTTTCAGCAGCTACTGCTGGTGTGAATATACAGTTTCACTTTTCATAAAAAAGGTACGTGGCTCACTTTGTATTTCTTTTCGATAGATAGATAGATAGATAGATAGATAGATAGATAGATAGATAGATAGATAGATAGATAGATAGATAGATAGATAGATAGATAGATAGATAGATAGATAGATAGATATCTCTTTTGTTTCTTTTTTGGGTAAGGTAAAGTATTTATGTTAACAGGATTACTTTAATCAACTTAATAGTTCTTATTTTAATATATTTGAATAATAAAGATTTGTGTTTTATCTGCAGGAAAGAAAAAACAAAAAAATAAGTGGATGATGAATGAATAGAAACGTTATGTTACCAAAACCCCTCATAGCTGCATTAATTACATTACACTATGTCCATTTGTCCAAAATGACTTATACCTTTCTCCCCACGCACATATGAGGAGTAATTCAGTCAGAAAGACACACACTTGTCATGTGGACAAGACGAGTCGGGGACCAAACAACCAATCCTACGATTCATGGCTGACCCGCCTTTACTGTCCAAGCTACAGCCACCTAACACTCACGGAGGGTCCGTCTGAAATGGGGAGAAGAGTTATGGGGTAAAAAATTGATAAAAAGTCTAAATCCAAACTGTTCCAACTTTGCACACAATTGTTTGTGTGTTTTGCGGGTAGGAAGCTGGCTAGGGTTTTTGTCCATGTCGCTGCACTAGTGACTCCTACTGGTTGGCGCGGTGCCTGAACAGCCAGGGAATGAACTTGCACCCTCCTGGTAAATCCTATCTCTGGCTGTTAAAAAGAAGCAGCTGAGGAGCTCAGGTGGCACACATCAGTCTGTAAACCTCCAAAAGGACCAACAGTTCTTTAGCAGTGACAAGACTGCTGAGTGGAGAGGTCAAAATGCGGAAGAAAAAAAAAATCCACAAATGTAATATTTCTAAATCACAACTGATCCATAGGAATGGTTCACTGACTCACAGCAGAAAGTCTGAGTTGTGTTTTGCTTTTGTCAAAAGGGACTTACAATAAGTGCATTCAAACTCTATATAAACAATAGCTAGAGGTCATCAATAATTGGAAGTGCAGGTTCAGGGCCGCAGCACAAGTGCTCAGACTTTTTAATTAAGTATTCATTCTTTTTCGGAAATTAGACACAAGTGCGAGCTAGCAAGCAAGGGTTGTTTGCAAGATGTGCAGTGACTCTGCCGTCCTGACTTCAAAGGGGAGTTCGTTCCAATACTTTGGGACCAGAAGCGAGGAGAGCTCTGACCAAGATGAGTGCGGATTGTATGGTTTTTGTCAGTGTTTTGGAGGCAGGAAGGCCAGCACCAGAGTTTTGAACTTCACGCAAACTTCAGCAGGGCGTCGGTGTAAGGAACGGTGAATGAACGGGAGTGTTGTGGGAAACTTTGGGAAGGTTGAACACCAGATGGGCAGAAACACTCTGGACTAGCTGCAGAGATCTGGTTGTGGACACAGGTGCTAAAAAACGAAGCCATACATGTTCAGCAAAACCTCCTCTAATGTGTGTGTTTGTAACGCTTGACACACTCTTGATTGGCCACTGGCTGTGTGGTATTTTAATGCAAGTCAGGTCTTACTATGATGCAAACAATGAGAGGTGTGTGTGTGTGGGTGTGTGTGTGTGTGTGAGAACAACATACCAGTCCGTCTACAGTGATGCTGGTGATGACAGCCCATTGGAAAGTCCCCAGGATGAGCATGGCCAGGGCCACGATGATGCCAACCTCCCCTGGTTTGTCCTCTATAGAGTGCGTGCGCGCGCACACACACACACACACACACACACACACACACACACACACACACACACACACACACACACACACACACACACACACACACACACACACACACACACACACACACACACACACACACACACACACACACACATCAGTATTGTCCAATCACAGCTGCTCTCTCTGATGTCAGAGCAGCACTCAGGTATTGCAGCTCTGCTACTGGCCTTATTGGAAACTAATGAGCTGTAAAATGACCCTTAAATCTGCTTTCAACATAAACATGGGGAATGACGCAACAACACGTGTTTGTTTTTTGTGTGTGTGTACTTGTGTTTCCCATTTATTTAATCAAACACACACACACACACGCTTCCTTTTGTACATGACATTTTATCCGGTAGCATTCCAACAGTTTTAACAGACAAACTGTCTGTTATGATCCTGATATCTGACCCTGCACACTGTAACACACAGATAAGACTGAGGCGTCTTCACTCGATAGGCCCAGTGGAAATAATAAGGTGTTTACTGACTAACTAACTCACTGGAATTTCAACATGTTCCTTCCTCCTCGTTGGTACGTGTACAAACTGCTGCTGCTCACAGAATAACAGCGCAGGTTTGCTGCAATCACAGCTCATGCAGTTTTCTCAGTTTCACCTAATTTGGAGCATAAATCTCTGTTGTCATATGAAAACCAGGCAACTGTGTTATTTTGATTATTTGGGTTATAAAGGGTCAGTTTCCCCAAATCCCAGAAAACATATTTTCTTCTTGTACTCATGCTGGTTTCTAGCCATGGAGATAGTTTCAGTTTGATGGGCAGCTTTTGAGATATTCACCTCTGAAACCTCTGCCTTCCCCCAAGTAGTATTTGCTTGGTGGCAGATTCAGAGGCAAATACCTCAAAACCTGACCGAAATATATTAAAGGCTAAACACCACTGGGGGTTAACTGAGGACAATTTTCCTTTTGTTTTTTGGGATTTGAGTGACTCACTCTTTAAATAAAGAGTAACGTAACACCAGGCTGAAAAGCAGTGTTTCACTGCCCTCTCTGGTTGAAAATGTCAAGCCTGTTTCACCTCAGACCACACCAAGAATCACTGATGGATGTGTTCAGACGTGTGCTCTGTTGAACCTGTAACCACACCAAACAGCCACCAGGCCTGCAGTTGAATAGTCTTTTTTGCTCAGGAAGGTTCCTAAGGTCACCTGAAATGACCTGGAAGTATCTAAGTGGCAGCCGTGATAAGAGCTGATCGAATTCTCTAAATGCTAAGGAAAGCTGCTTCAATGCTTCCTTTCTTATCTCCTTTAGCACAGGGTACACTGGACCATCCTTTACAAAAGGAAAGGAGTTAATGCTGTCAAACAATTCCTTGCGGCAGCAACATTTAAAGCGACCAAGGCAGACCAACGTCAATAACATCCGCCGTCGCATAATTATGTAGCCTGGTGTAAGTGCAGTGGGATTCTCTCAGCGCTGCGGTTGTCTTTATGAATTCTCCTTCACATCTTTCCTTGACCTCATGACGTTTTCCATCGAGGTCAAGGAAAAGAGTTTAGGAAAAGACACAGGATGTAATTTTGTGGACTATTTGACCACAGCCCAGGTCCTGAAGTACACCTGTACTTCACTGCAGCAAGGTGAAAAGTTAAACCACTGGAGGTCAGCAAAGACAAGATTTTTAGGGGGTGTTACTCTTCAAAAAGGTAGGATTATGAAATCCATTATAGGCTGAGAAAAGTCTACAATTGTTTAATCTTCTGACCTCCTTCAAAACGTATTGTACAAACCTGAACATATACTGAGCTCAAGGCATCAAACAAGTCTTTATAGTTTATCACCTGAGAATCCTGAAATCTATCCTGAATCCATACATGCAACTTTTCATCCGTCTACCCACAGTCATCCCCATCACTCACGGTTGGTTCCCACGGCGATGAAGGCGGCGGCGGTGAAGAACAGGACGAAGATCATGTCGCAGCGGAAGAGGAACCATCGCAGCGTGGCCAGGTAGTGGAACCAGGTGGCTGTGTGAGTGTTCAGTGCCTTGTGGAAGAGCATCTCGAAGTAGGTCTGACGCCCAAACGCCCGGATCGTCCATAAACCCTTCAGCGAGATGATGAGGTGGGAGAAGATGGGGCTACGAGCTGCAGGAGAGGAGAAGGTTTGAGTACATATCGTTTAAAAGGTTTAATATTTTGTAAAGCAACTGAAGTGAAGTGAGAAAGTGAGCAAAGCTGGCTCAGATTAAAAAGATAATGAGAGGTATGAAAGAGAACAGGAGTAGGAGCAGGACAGCACTGAGGGATACAAGCAAGAATTAGGCTAATTTTCTGTTGCTACTGTAGGCCAACCAGTGTCCGATGGAAAAAAGGGAAAGCAGACCAGACAAATGGCAAATGTAGCTTAATAAGTCACGAACATTTATAAGGAAAAAAGGCAGATGACTGATTCAATGGCCAGAAAAACGTTGCTTATGAAGAGACCTAAAATTCAGTACAACACTAACACTGCCAGGGTTGAGAGCTGACTCCCATTATACATTTGTGTGAACTCACTGGTAGAGCTGAAACAATCAGTTGATTAATCGATAAGTCTATCCACAGAAAATGTATCGGTAACCATTTCAAAAATTGATTAATCATTTCAGCTTTTTACGTATTGCCTCTTTCACTTCTAACTTTACCAGATTTGGCTCTGTGGTACTCTATTTTTCAAATCACGTCTCTCTCTGCTTTCAATAATCCACTTTAGTTTAGGACACAATTGAAGTATCTTTTAGTAATGCAAATAAAACAATGCTGCCAAAAAGCATTCTACTAAACATTTGAGCGACTAACACGCATAATTTCCACTGTATTTTGTCTGACATGCTGCTTTCGACACCAGGATGGGGTCAGAGGAAATCCCAGCTCGGCTCATCTCTCCGTGACACCGACGTGCTCTCAGCGGCTCCGGAAAGACCTCGCCATCATCACCGAAACACACGTTCAGCTGACAGACTGGAGAGCAGAGCAGAGCAGTCCAAAAAACACAGAGCAGCATTCGTCAGCAGTCCACTGACCTGTTTTCTCATCCTCTGGCTGTACGGAGCTGCACTGCCCTGTTGGCTACTACAAAGTAATAATACTTCGTTACAGTACTTAAGTAGTTTTTGGAAGTATCAGTACTTTACTTGTGTCTTTATATTTGTCAACTTTCACTTTTACTCCACTACATTTTCTAAATAAAATGTGTACTTTTACTCCGATGCATTTCCTGTAAGCATCTTCGTTACATCGTAACTACAAAATAAATCGGAAGAAATTTGGTTGCCTAATGATGTTGGAACACTGCAAGCAAGCAGGTTTGGTTATATCGCTGGTTAATGACGTTAATGCGCAAGTGCAAACAAGTGCTCTCAAAGCGTGGTTACGTTTCAATTTCGGAATAAAGGACGAATGAAGGACAAATGAAAGACGAATGAAGGACAAATGAAGGACGAATGAAGGAATGGGAGGGAAGGAAGGAAAAAGGATTTTATTCTTTAAATTCTTTAAGATGTGAATTTCAAGTGAAGTGCAAGTTCAAGTACAGTGAGGTTCAAGTGTAATGTATCCATTTTTAAGGTGGTGTACTTAAAAGAATAAACGTCACAATTCACAAAATTCTGACTGCTTGCTTTTTTATTAACAGTATTTACTTGTATTTTTACTTTCAATACTTAAGTACATTTAATATCAGAAAATTACTTTTGATACTTAAGTACAGTAAATATCAGATACTTTTACTCAAGTAATATTACAGCAGGTGACTTTAACTTCTACCAAAGTCATTTTCTGATGAGATACTTGTACTTTTACTCAAGTGTGGCTTTCAGGTACTTTATACACCACTGACTATAACTACATATTGTCAACAGTTTTATTTTTATTGGAAATACTTTCTACTGAAAAAAATAGTCCCTGTGAAAACTTTTGACATCGTGCTCTCCACTTATTACAAGACACTCACTTGGGGAGTAGGTGTAGTAGTTAGTAGTAGATTGCCCTGCAAATATTACACCCACAGGTTTGACTCCCACTAACCCTATAAGTCCTTAATGAGTTATCAACAGTTGATAAAATGTTACTTTCTCCTGATTCTGCTCATCACTGCACAGTTCATCTCCACTTCCCATTCTACTAGAGCACCTGATGACAGATTTGCTAAACAATTGTCAAGCAAGCAAAAAACAATTTTGGAAATGCCAAACGCTTTGCTGTTATTTTATTCTCTCTGCCTCCCCGCCCCTCTGAGGCAGCCCATCCATCCTCTCCTTCAACCCTTCCTCTGTCATGTTTTTGTGCTTCAGTGTGACCTTTGCCCCCTTGGCCCCGGGCCATCCACCAGCTCTGCCTGCTGACGGGCAGTTATGATGAGTGTGGCGTCTGCCCCCCACCCCCGAGTCTCGCTTCCTCTGTTCGCTCTATTGGTATTCCCATCATGTTCTCACTTTTACTCTTCCTGAATATTTACACTCTCGCCGATCCCTTCTCTCTCATTATGTTGTCAAACAAAAAAGAGAAATAAAATGTACAGCTTAGTTTATCTTCAGGAGTAAATTCTCTTAGAGCTAAAGAACAACACCCCTGAGGCTGGTAGCATGTTACTAGCAAGATGGCGGCCTTCAAACACATAAGCAAGACCCATTTAACAAATTTACTAGTATATAATAGAAAGAGGTGTTTGAGTTTTGCATTTATAGACAACTACAAATATATTCTGTAAAACTAACCTCACGTGGATTAAAAAAAATATTATAAAATATCAAACATTAAGTTTTAAATAAGTTTGAAATACATCTAAATGCATTCAGAATACATATTTAAGTAACAGACGCAAATGTCCTAATCCACATTTGAAATTTAAGGAGGCATTTGCATCACTCAAATAAATGTATCCATCATGTGGCAGCCAATTTTTAAATTTTTACATATTTTGTTTGGATTTACATACTGCAAATGTATATTTTTCTTTTGTATAGGAAGGTCTGTCTCCTTACTTACTCAGTACTCTACTTCACACACAATGCTATGACGAGAAGCAGTATTTTTTTTTTTAAACTTGTCCTTTCTGGTCTCTTCTTCGCGATGACAAAAAGGAGTAATTGCACTATTCCTATAATAGTCACACATACACAATTCCTCCCCGACTCTCACCTTCTGCCTCCAGTAGCTTGAGTTGCTGTCCAGTTCGTAAGAAGTACTTTCTGAGGACAACGAAGATGACAGCCAACGGGATGGCAGCGAGGAAGATGTAAGGCCGTATGATCGACACAGTGAAGATGGCGCCCGTAACGATCAATGTCAGCTGGTGTGAGGATGGAAAAAGGACCCGAGTTAAACAGCAGAAATACTTACACGGATACATGTTTAAAGACTTTCTCTAAAACCTGAGTGAACTTCAGTGCAACGTTTGAAAGATTGAGGGGATTTTGACACGTCAATACCGATGTGGAGTTTGCATTATATTTCTTGGACTTGAAGGTAAGTACCCTATGATGTAGCTAACGTTAGCCACATGGGCTAACGTTGGTTGCCAATGGAAGTCATCAAACATCTGTTCACACCAGCCTAACATTCAGTTACATTTTACAATGTTACATTTTGTCTTGCTAGCTGTTTGTGAAGTTTATATAGGAATGTAATACATAGAAAGTTTGAATATGCCTCATGTTAACTTCATAGCCTTAATGATAGCTTGATGTGCGTCGCACCACGTGACGCTTGTAGCGGAGGTGGGAATATTTGCCAGTGTAAATTTAGGAACATTCGGTAGAGCTACGGTATGTTATGCAGCCTTATTATTATGTTACGTATGTTACATCATCCATTGTGTTGGTTCAATACCTGTATGAAGTCAAACAGCACCAGAGGCAGCATGTCATCTATGGTGGCCATGTCCTTGGTGAATCTGTTCATGACCCGGCCTGGAAGAAATTAGGAAAAACTCTAGCAGTGGCATTCAATGTGACTAAACAGATGTGGCTCTACAGGTAGACGTGAACACAAGGATACTGTACCACAACATTCATGACATTTGCATTTTCCGCTAGTTTAAAAAAAAGAAACAAACAAACAGAAAAGCCCTGAAAAATATTAAGAAACTCACCTGTCTTCATGGTGTTGAGCACGGCCATGGGGGCTCGTATTACAGCGCTAAGCATCTGCTCGTGCAGTCTTTTGGACACAGTGAGTAATGTGTGCACCAACGGGAGCCCCCTGAAGAATCCCAAGGCCAGCACGCTCTCCGATGTGGCGACGTAGATGTAGATGATGTAGTAAGCACTGGTCGGTGTGACGATGACTGCCAGGTGGACGGGAGGCGACGACGTGTTGGGGTGTTGCTCGTCGATGTAGTTGGGTGATGAAGGGTTGGCGCTGTCCTTCCAGATCGTGCTGGCAGAACAGAGCAAAGGATTGAGAATGAAACACGGACTGAGTGTTAGTCCGAAAACAGACACAAAATACGCTGCAGCCCTGCCAGTCAGGAGTACAAATCAGATTCTGCACCATTAAAGCTACATGTTAATATGCAAAAATCTTTTAAGTATACGATATTTTATACAAGAAACACTGAACTGCTCACTCATAAGGAATCTTCATCTTAGAAAATCCAACATTTAAAAAGCACTGGTTCCTCAGAAAAATGACCAATTAGTATTAGATTTGACTTGACTATTTTAACATATGTTAAACTTTTAAACAATACAATGTATGTTTGGATATATAAATGTTAGTCTTGTAAAAGAGAAAAAAACTCTGTTGAACTGTTTTAAAAATTACTACAAAAACATAATTCTACTAAAAATGATTCTCATTAAACACGCAACTACTTTAGCCACCATATATATTTTTTGTTAAAGAAAAAAAGATCTAATTATTGATGATAATATTTAGCATACAGGGCAGAGTTTCAGTACAGACGGGAGCAACACAGGCACTAATGTCTTCTGCTGTTTCAGTCTCAAGGAACATGAAACATGACACTTACTCAGTAATGAGGTAAATGCCAACGACTGAACCAGCAACCTATTGGTGGGAAAAAAAAAAAAAAAAAGAAACGTGTTGGTAATTAAATTCACATAATTTAACAAAATTAATAAATAAAAAGAGTAGTGATTTTACCTCAAGGATGAAGACAAAGACAATGAAAATCAGGACATAGACTAAGCTCCTGTTGGTGGTGATGTAGCGTAGGTAAGTGCTCCATGAGGTAGTTTCAAAGATGTTCTCACGTTCATCTGCGAAGCATTGCTGTGAAGAAACAGAATCACTTTTTTTTTTTAACCAGACAGACCCACCTAAAATAGCCTACCCTATATATCCAGGAGATAGGGCTGCAACTAACTCATTAATTTCATTATCGATTAATCTGCCGATTAATAGTTTAGTCTATAAAATGTCAAAAAACTGTGAAAGATTGCTTATTTTGTCCGACCAACAGTCCAAAACCCAAAGACTCTTCATTTACTGTCATAAAAGACAAAGCAAAGCAGCAAATCCTCACATTTAAGAAGCTGGAACGAGCAAATGTTTTCATTTTTGCTTAAAAAAAAAATGACTGAAACCGTTGCAGCTCTAATTTGAGATAAAATCGAGTACATTTTGTGGGTCTTCAGAAGATCTTGAAAGTTGCGGTGAAGAAACTGATTCTTCTGAAAGTCTAAACACCAAAATGCATCTACTCTTGTACTCTAAAAAAGGGTCTAGCAAAGCTCTACCTCCATGTCTTCTTCATCCACGTCCTCACTAATGTCATAAACGCTGTCCTTGGAGAGGCGGCGGGCGTAAATGTCCAGCTCAGACGCCAGGTCGCACTGTGGCGTGATGGACAGTTTTTTTCTGAAGGAGGACTGCATCTGCTCTCTGCGCTCCTGGCCCTGAGAGTTGGTGATGAACGCCAGGACAGACTGGCGCCGCTGCCCGTTGAGGTGCTGCAACCCATGATGGTACAAGTTCCCCCTTGGGAGCACCTCCTCTACTTGATCATCCTCGGGTACCACAGAGAATTTCCTCTCAGAGAGTTCACGAACCCCGTCCTCTATGGTCATGGACTGGGGAGTATTTGCAGTCTGCTGGGAGTTCCCGATGAAGGAGAACTTGCGAGCAGCTGCGAGAGGACTGAGGATGAGGGACTGTTTGCGTTTTTCTGGGTAGCCATCACCTCCAGGATGGCCTTGGGATCCAGAGCCTATTATTGGAGGCGGCGGCTGGCGGAACGACTGGCGAATTGGCTCGGGGCCTCGTAAGCCAGCGGTTTCATCAATGGAGACCCTGCGGAGAGTTTCCGTGAGGATGGAGCTGCGGCGCTCTGCGTTGATGTTGTCGTAAGCCTCCATGCCGAGGAGGAGGGAGCTGAAATCAGGGCGCTGGGCCTGCAGCGCTGAGAAGGTGCCGTAGAAATAGCAGTCCCCGTTGTGCAGCAGAAGTATTTTGTCTGCTCGTTTCAGATGATCCAACTTGCTGGTGACCACAATACGCGTCTTGGAGGCCATAAGTTTACAGACGCATCTGTGCAGTGATACAGAAAATGGAGATTGTAAAGAAATATCAGATGTCAACTTTTACATATTTTTAAAGCCTGTCACACAAAGGAGTGGCTGTTTATATAAAAAACAAAAACAAAAAGATCTTCAAATAACCAGCACTTGAAATTAACAAGCTACTGTATGTGTTTATTACTATAACTATGTTCAGGCTTTGACTACAAAACCAAAATGCTCACTCAGCAATGATTTTGCCTGCTCTTCCCCTTTGAAAGATTGCCAAAGTCCACATTTCATCAAAAGGATAATTCCCTTTTGCTCGACTCCCATTTCCTGAGAAGGTTACAGTGTGATGAAGCAGCCGTAACTCACCACAGTCAACCCCGAGTATGTCTGAGACAACAAGAGATAACCTTGACCTTTATCTTAAACTTTAGCTCCACCACCCCCACCTCCTCCACATGAAAGACTCTCTGTTGGGATACACACTTCTCAAAGATCTCTTTCTCCGTCACGATGTCCAGGTGGGTGAAAGGTGCATCCAGCAGGTAGAGGTCTGCATCTTTATACACAGCCCTGAGGGAGAAAACACAGTGAGTCAGACAGGCAGAGGAGAAAGGCAAAGAAAATGCAGAAAAACAGAAAGCAACCGAGACAGAAAGAGAGGAAAAACTCTGTCCAAATTGTGTAAATGAGGAAGTCAGGTCCTTGTGGGAATAAATCAATTCTAGTGAGTGTTTACAGTGATGGCAGATGCCATAAACCAATGAGTGGCGGCGAATTGATGCCAAGACACTAAACCAATAAATAATGCATGTGAATACGAGAGCGTCTGACTGCTGTAATCCACACACAGATTTAATGGAGCAATAACGCTCCATAGAAAACACTAGACTATAAAACACAATAGTTAATGCAGGCAGACAAACACACAGATAAGAATGATAGTTAATGGTTATCAGCTTTGGCGGGTTATGAATGTCTACAGAGGCTCGATTGTTTACGCTGTTGGGAACCAATACTGTAACTTGAAGCACTGCCAAAGACGTCAAATCGTAGATACTCAGATGGATAAATGTTACTTAGATGTTTTTATTGGCTTATAACAAATGGGACCTCTTACGTTGGAAGTACTAGTAAAGATGATATTGATAATGGTGATTAGTTTATGGCCCTGAAATTGATGTTTTGAATTGATTTATTGTTATTGTGAACTACAGTGTGTATGCAGACCTTTAACGTTAAAGTGAACGTGTTGGTCTTTAAAGGGCAAAAAATGCTGTTTGGTGTTTTCTTCAGTCAGTTATTTTCTGTGAGGAGCTCTTTGATCAATGCACAGTGGAGCAGCTGATATTTTGGCCCTCTGAACTCCCTCTTAAACTTTTAAATTCCCATTTCTCATTAATCCATGACATAGTTCTAGTAAACAAGTTGATGATCTCTAAAAAACCACAAACTTGCTATATTTACCTCTTCAGAGCTCTTTATCAATTAGCAGTATGACTCAAATCCTAAATCATGTTCTATTTTTGTCCATTGCAAAACAACATGCTCACATAAAAAGGTTGGACAAAGCAAAGGCTGTAATTATAACTAATCAGCAGAGGCGGTCTGTGCCGACAGATACAAAGGGGGGAGGGGGGTAAATGAGGCGTGCTGACAGATGCTCAGGTGGGACAAGGAAGTACCTGGCCAGGCCGAGGCGAGCCCTTTGACCGCCGCTGAGGGTCACCCCTCCTTCGATGAGGAGCGTCTTGTCTTTCTCAGGCAGCAAGGCAAAGTCCTAGAGAGGAGAACAAGGGGTCAGCGGGTCAAACGCATGCGTGCACGATCACCGAGACGAACTGACACCAGAGAGCTCGACAAAAAGGCAAAAAACACATTGAGACAGTGAGGACGGTCAAACCATCCCGTCCACATCAGCCTCTACATGTGGATCCAAGTAAAACTGATCTCTTCTGCTTCTCATTTCAGTTCTCATTTCTTCAAGTCTTTTCTACGTGGTGACCGAGGCGTTTAATCTTACCCCTTTTTTTTTTTGCATTCATTGCACGTTGTACTGCCTAAACATATATCAGTTAAATGCCTAAAATATGAATAAACAGGGTGCAAGGTGTGCTGCCAGTGTGCTAAATGCTACAGTTGCTGAAACTAGGTCACTGGTTTGAAGATGCACTGTAAGCTCAAACTGTATCTAGTAATGCTGATAACTTTGGAGTGAGAACATTAATACTGGGCCACTAAGATAAAGGTTGATGGTCTTGAAGCAGAAGCTCTAAACAGGGCTTACAGTATGTCTACCTGATAAAATGTTTTAATGAAGAGAAGAGAAAGCAAACATTAACGTTATAATATGTTTGCTAAATGCAAAACTGCTACAGTGAAATAGCAAAATGGTTTCTTTGTTTGTGTCTCCTGCTGGTGAGAGCTTGTGATGAGTTTTTAGCACTTGAATGGTTGAAGCATGACACGTGTAGTCTACTGTTCACATGTTGTGAATGGCACCCTTTGCACTGTATGAGAGCCTGTTGTCCTGCCACAATGTCCTTGTTTCACACTTTTCTAATTATTTCTTGACATGTGTATATTTTTTCTTCCTTTCCCTGCATTTGTTTTTTGTGTATTTCTTTGTTTTTATTGGGTTTTTTTGCTCATTTTGTGTGCTTCTTGTTATTTATTTTTTTGTTGTATTTTCCTAAATTATGTTAGCTTAGTCTTATGTTTTGTTACCATTCTCTTTAAGGAAGTGGAGGTCCGTTGTATAAGCCTGTGGCTTCTTGACCTCTCCTGACCCATCTTATTTTTTTTCTTATCTGGATTTTACTGCAGTCTTATGTGTGCACAAATAAAAAAAACACTACATTAATAACATTTAACATTAAAAAATTTTTTTCTAGAAAATGGCTGCAAATGTTTAGTGCATAGATGGTGACTGGTGACTGGATGGATGAATGAAATGCACCAGAAGCAGCTTGCAACGGTACAAGGTCTTGGCACCATGTCTGTCTGCAGACAGTAAATCGCAGGGTAAAAACAAAAGTCTTTAGATGTATTATTTCACAGTTTAACACAACTGCACCCATAAAAATAACAAAAACAAGGTTAATTTCTTTTCATGGTAAGGTATCTCAGTACTGTAAATGCAATAGAGCATACCTAAAACACAACACCAAGACACAGTCCCATACATGACTTTTACCTGGTAATCAAAGTAATTCACCTTCATATGGTGACAGATTTACGGTCAAAGTTCAAAACACACAAAAAGCACAAACCACAGATGGGATAGGCACACGAAGGATGTCACAAGTAGAGACATATAGTGAGCTGGGTGCTAATTGATAATGAAAATAGACGCCCACACCAATAAGGATGAAGTGACAGCACAAGTTTATCATCGTTAAAACTTCCTACCTTTTCAACGGCAGCTTCCGATGTCCTGACAGGAGCGCATAGGGGACCAAGTTAACATGTTAACAGTTTAACAGCTTGTAAAATAAGGCAGCATAGTAAAAAGACATGTTGTGTGTCTCACTGTGAACAAAAAGCACCTGCGGGGCCGGCAGCTAGAGGCTGGAGGAAAAGGGCGAGTTTAAAGTAGGTAGACCACCCACGGCAGTCTGTCTGGTGCTCCGAGGGGCAACAATGGTGAGGAATTACAGTCACGAGCCCACTAAACGCTTCATCTCTGTCTGGAGAAATCTGCTCCAGTTGTCACTCCTGTCTGTCAGGGTTGCCTTGGGGATTTTTCCTACAGTAGAAAATCCTGTGTGCGCCTTCTCTCCTCATTTTAAGTAATTTCTGGCTTCTTGAAGTGGTTTGGTAAGACAGAGCATTGAGAATTTGTGTGAAGAATTGGTTTCTGGTAACAAATTCTTACAAATTTACCCTGATTGTGCTGTTCAGCATCTTATTATTCATGATCGATTGAAAATTCAATTCACATTATGTCAGCAGACAGAGACAGTTTTTAAAAAAACAAAAAAAAAAACAAAAAGGCACAATCTGTGATCCAAACATGAACAGAGTGGTTCACATGAGTAGTGTAAACATTGCAGTTTAAGATGGCAATATTTTAAGTTCAGATCATTTTAGGAAACACAAAATGCAGATTTTCCTCAGAATCTCAATCTATTATGAGAGACAACCTTAAATGTGTTTGATCAGAAATATTATAGATTGTGCCTTTAAATAAGAAGCTTGTTTTCTGCATTAGAAAATTTGATTTTTGTACTTTGACTTTTCAAAATGGTGCTAATTAGAGATAGAAAACATAAATAAAATAAGAACAATATCATTTTTAAATGTACCGACTCCAATTCCAGACTAATACAAGACTTGGAAAAAGAAATGCACATTACTTAACACAAATGCCTACTTCAAACACTACATCTTTTTAAAAACACACAGGCTTTAACGCGTTTTTCAGCCTCAACGCTCCCAATCAAAGCAGACTTCCTGGCAGTCTTGTCATTTCCATACAGCAGGACTGACAGTGACTCATCTCCAAACTGCTTTTGTTGTTGCCAGCGTCTGGAGGCTGTTTTTTTACAGTACATGGAGACGTCAATATTGCACGCCAGCTTTGTTTGCTGTGACAACATGTTGTGTTTTTGACCAAACCAGTGAGGCACCGTCAGTGCCACAGGAGACGGGGCGTGGTAGTAAATAAAAAGGATGGTGTCACCCTCTGCACGAGCTGCTGCATTGATTTCAGTATAAATAATACTAATACAGTCCATTTAAAATATCAACATGATTAAAAAATGTCACTGACTTATCAGCATAAACTTTATGTTTACATAAGTTCATAACAGTACGTTTACATAACAGACGTTTATCCAAACTACCGGATATCTGTGACAGTTAATTACTCAATATATTGCATCACTGTTATGTACTGTATTTTTATTCCTATATATTCCCAAAATAAATTTAAAAAATAATTTCTTTTATTTTATTTCTTTTTTGTTTTATTTTATTATTTGTTTTAGGCATATATAAGCAATGATGCTTCTGCCTGAGCCTGTTCAGTCACTATTTAATACATAAACATAGTAAAGTTAATAATAAATAATAAAGTTGATTTTGTTTATATTGCTTATACTTACTGTATTATGTGCAACTAAAAATACTATTACTGTTTATTATACATGCCTCAGATGTCAAAATTCTCTCTCCCCAATATTTTGCACATCCTGCACAATATATTTGTTATTGCAAATCTTTCTGCTTTATATTTGTATTCTTGACATGCTTTTTTTTTTTTTTTTTTTTTTTTT